>JAWDGP010004155.1:297500-312213 GCA_033675545.1 Elysia crispata | reverse complement strand
TCTTTCTCTCTCGGAGTCTGAGAGGTCATACCTCCTCCTTGGTCCACATGATCAATTTCCTCCCCTTGTGATCTTCTCCTATTAAATCAATCTCACTTTTTCAAGGTATCGTCTGAAATACAGAAATCCAATGTTTCAGCCCCTGATGAGTCAATTCTCTCGACGTAAAGATAGACTATATTAATCCCTTTTATGTTCTCAACTTGAACATTATTTTTCTGGTGTGCCAGTCACCCTCAAACCGACGGAGAATGCTAATATGCACTATTTAAGGGCTTAGAAGTCGTCATTACTGTAATTTGAGTATACGATAACAACCACATGTCATTGATGGAAAATGGTTAAGAACACTTGGTGCACCATGGCAAGATGTGTTTAAAAAACAATTGAATGGATTGCTACCATACACCAATTAAGTCAAGAAGGTTTGTGTTGAAAAGGTAAAAATATAAAACAAAGTTACGTTTTTAAAACATTGCCAAGCTTAACAGAAGTTTTAATTTTTCAATAATGCCTTTGACTACGTTTTTCTATCGGTTCCCTATGAAGAATTCAGACCGAGACATTAATTTTGTTATATTCTGATTTGAACTACAGTTCTATATTGTTTGAAGTCCCCTAAGTGTTTCTGAGGGTTTCATACGTGGACTGTCTTGAAATGTAAAGCGTAGAAAATATACACTCTCATCTACTGTACTTACCTTGATATGTTCTCTAAAAACAACAGATTAGTATTTTTAACCAGAGCCATAAAAATAATCTTTGCCGGACTCCCCTTATTTTTACCACCATAAACTTAATATGGTTGACTCTTTGACTAAATGTGCAACCAGTTGCAACCAAGTGCTATATCCCCATACACTGTTGATTATATATCTAGTAGTTTCTGTCAATACACTTTTGCCAGATACGTAAAAAAAATGCCGTTTATAATTATGAGAAAACGTCATGACGTCACGTCCCAATAGCGTTCAGTAACTCCACCCGGTCTATAATATTTTGGCATTAAAGAGCCGCTGTGTCCCAAACTGGTTCTAAATGGACGTGATATGTTGTGAGGAGACTCTGTGCTTGATGGAACAACTGATGTGGACGTGTATGTTATGTTGTGAGGAGACTCTGTGCTTGATGGAACAACTGATGTGGACGTGTATGTTATGTTGTGAGTAAACTCTGTGCTTGATGGAACAACTAATGTGGACGTGTATGTAATGCTGTGAGTAAACTCTCTTCTTGATGAAACAACTGATGTGGACGTGTATGTAATGCTGTGAGTAAACTCTCTTCTTGATGAAACAACTGATGTGGACGTGTATGTAATGCTGTGAGTAAACTCTCTTCTTGATGGAACAACTAATGTGGACGTGTATGTTACGTTACGAGTAAACTCTCTTCTTGATGGAACAACTAATGTGGACGTGTATGTAATGCTGTGAGTAAACTCTCTGCTTGATGGAACAACTAATGTGGACGTGTATGTTATGTTGTGAGTAAACTCTCTGCTTGATGGAACAACTAATGTGGACGTGTATGTAATGTGAGTAAACTCTGTGCTTGATGGAACAACTGATGTGGACGTGTATGTTACGTTACGAGTAAACTCTGTGCTTGATGGAACAACTAATGTGGACGTGTATGTAATGCTGTGAGTAAACTCTCTGCTTGATGGAACAATTGATGTGGACGTGTATGTTATGTTGTGAGTAAACTCTCTGCTTGATGGAACAACTAATGTGGACGTGTATGCCATGTTGTGAGAAAACTCTCTTCTTGATGAAACAACTGATTTGGACGTGTATGTAATGCTGTGAGTAAACTCTCTGCTTGATGGAACAACTAATGTGGACGTGTATGTTATGTTGTGAGTAAACTCTCTGCTTGATGTAACAACTAATGTGGACGTGTATGTTATGTTGTGAGTAAACTCTCTGCTTGATCGAACAACTAATGTGAACGTGTATGTTATGTTGTGAGTAAACTCTCTGCTTGATGGAACAACTGATTTGGACGTGTATGTTATGTTGTGAGTAAACTGTCTGCTTGATGGAACAACTGATGTGGACGTGTATGTTATGTTGTGAGTAAACTCTCTGCTTGATGGAACAACTGATGTGGACGTGTATGTTATGTTGTGAGTAAACTGTCTGCTTGATGGAACAACTGATGTGGACGTGTATGTTATGTTGTGAGTAAACTGTCTGCTTGATCGAACAACTGATGTGAACGTGTATGTTATGTTGTGAGTAAACTCTCTGCTTGATGGACCAACTGATGTGGACGTGTATGTTATGTTGTGAGTAAACTGATCTGGACCGGAGAGAATTAAACCTGGATCCTTTAGTTTTGACACTGTTTAACACCACGAATGACGTCACAGTTTTTTCTCCTAAATATCCACTGAGAGTCAGAAACTAGAAAGGCATGTGACCCAGTCTGGGTCACTATTAATATAGGTAGTTGATGAGCGAAACTTTATAACCCGTTGAAGGTTAGGGCACTAAAAAGTCACGTGACCTAGCTTGAGGCATGTGATTCCTTCTCAGAGATGAATTGTGGGTGGAATCTTTAAGGAGTGGGAAAAAACAGTTTAGGAAAACGTCTTTGTTACGCTCACAGACCATCAGCTTTAGCGTTGTCTATGATTCTAACCCGTGGCCAAGAAATCAAAAGCATGTGATAAAAACACTAGACATAATATAACTGCGTCTTTTTATGGAATAAAGCGTGATCAGCCATTTTATAATAATGTGCATGGAAATATCAACAATGAATCTTTGTATTTCCTCGCCCAGACAATCGTCGTTTGAATAGCTATTGACATCCACACATCTGTTGGAGCACATCAGATAGACTATATCAGGAACACACGTATCCACATTGATTCAGAGCTACGACCATCTTTCGACGATTGACTGACAGAAAAATCCAGAAATCAAGAAACTTCACAATGGCGGTAAGTAGAGTAGAAGTTTAAGTGAGTTTGTACATCTCAAGTATTAGATCCGGGAGCTACTGTCTTTGTTGCTCCTGTAATTGAAATTGTTGCTATAATTCTTGCTGCTGTTACATTTGTTGCTGTTGTTGCTATTGTTATTGTTGTTGTTGTTGTTGTTGTTGTTGTTGTTGTTTATTTTGTTGCTACAGCTGTTGTATTTGTTGCTATTGTTTCTGTTGCTATTTTTGTGTTCGTTGTTATTTTTGCTGTTTTTGCTTTTTTGTGTTTTCTGCTAGTCTTACAGTTGCTGCGTTTCTATTTATTTCTAATGCCCTTTTTGTTGGAGGTGGTTTCTTTATCACTGTGATGACGTACTTTGATATATTTTCATATAACATTGAATATTTCTATACACAGTCTAATACACAAATGTAAAAAAAAAGAAATAAAAACAGAATATAATACCATCCATCTGGGCTATATAAAGAATGCAACTTTCTTCATAGATGGCACGTAACACAGATCAACATGGATTCACCATTGAATGTCTGTTTTTATTTTCCTCCATTTCGATCGCTTTTTCTTCTTCTTCTCCTCCTCTTCTTCTTCTTCTTCTTCTTCTTCTTCTTCTTCTTCTTCTTCTTCTTCTTCTTCTTCTTCTTCTTCTTCTTCTTCTTCTTCTTCTTCTTCTTCTTCTTCTTCTTCTTCTTCTTCTTCTTCTTCTTCTTCTTCTTCTTCTTCTTCTTCTTCTTCTTCTTCTTCTTCTTCTTCTTCTTCTTCTTCTTCTTCTTCTTCTTCTTCTTCTTCTTCTTCTTCTTCTTCTTCTTCTTCTTCTTCTTCTTCTTCTTCTTCTTCTTCTTCTTCTTCCTCTTCCTCTTCCTCTTCCTCTTCCTCTTCTTCTTCTTCTTCTTCTTCTTCTTCTTCTTCTTCTTCTTCTTCTTCTTCTTCTTCTTCTTCTTCTTCTTCTTCTTCTTCTTCTTCTTCTTCTTCTTCTTCTTCTTCTTCTTCTTCTTCTTCTTCTTCTTCTTCTTCGGATTATAACAATCTCTTCAAACCTACTCGTAAAACGGACGATGCATTACTTTTCAATGATTTATAACAAATAACTAAAAAAAAAAAATGAACAACCCCCCTCCCCACCTAAAAAAAACTAAAAGGAAACCCCCAAAAAACCAAAACCAAAACCAAAAACAAAGAAAAACAACAAACACCAAGAAAAAGGAGAAGAATAACAAAAATTTTGCTCTTTCATACTAAACCTCACTCGTCTGTCTCTTCGACCCTGCCCTCCGATGTGCCCAGTTTTTCTGATGGTCAGCGGTCAATAGCCCCCTTTAGTTTGATGTCCATCCCATCTTACAAGAGCAAACACAGGGCACGCAGAAACTAAAACTGCAGGATGCAAAATCCTCTTTACGTTTCGTTCATTGATCGTATCGCAATATTTTCACATCCACACAACCTTTTATGTTGTGTTTTTGTAGACATCAGATATTCTTAATTTTTTTTCCCATTTTTTTTTTTACGTACGAACACTTTTGATAAAAAAACCCAAAAATACACGTGGTGTGGTGCGTCAGTTGTAGGACATGAAAGCTCTAAAACACTTGTGGTGTGGTGCGTCAGTTGTAGGACATGAAAGCTCTAAAACACTTGTGGTGTGGTGCGTCAGTTGTAGGACATGAAAGCTCTAAAACACTTGTGGTGTGGTGCGTCAGTTGTAGGACATGAAAGCTCTAAAACACTTGTGGTGTGGTGCGTCAGTTGTAGGACATGAAAGCTCTAAAACACTTGTGGTGTGGTGCGTCAGTTGTAGGACATGAAAGCTCTAAAACACTCGTGGTGTGGTGCGTCAGTTGTAGGACATGAAAGCTCTAAAACACTTGTGCTGTTAACAGTCCAGAGTTTTTACCTCTAACTCGGTCTGCAAACTGAACGTGGGTGTTTTTTTCACTGCCTTCTCACTTGACGTGTGAAGTTCGCCACTTGATATATCAAAGATCGGCTGTTTGAAGCGAGGGAAGAAATCTCTCGAATTATTTTACCAGGTATGAAATATGTTGGTGTTTCCCATTGACACAATGAAATGACGATAGCTTTGTATTGTTTGTTCATTGTAAAAAGCGAAACCAATGGCTTGTAGAGAAGACGTTACTTACACTAGTTTGTAATCTCAAGTAAAAAATTACTGTTAAATTAAGTTGTGGCCTTATAATTAATTGTAATTACAAAACTCCCTAAAAAACCAAACACAAAACAATTAGAGAAAAACAAAAAACAAAAAAACAAAAACGTTTCACTACTCCTCTCTATGCGGGCCTTATAAATTTCATTTCATTAAAAATAAAAAAAAAAATATGTAAGTAATTCTAAAAACTCAAGCACCAATTGAATTTCGAAAAACATTAGAATCAACGCATAATTTATTCCGGAAAATAAACTTCAATTCGATTAAGATTCTCGAATTGATTCCCTTACGGCTGCGCCAAACCCCAGCTCACTTATGTCTTCAGACGTCCCAAGTGCCCAACAAGAAATTCCAAACAAGTTTTGCGTGACTGATTTGCCTGTAAAATCAGCTCTTTAAAAATTTAAATTTGGTGATTTCAAAAACTTGGTTACATCTGTCATTACAGACAGAATACACATTTGCGGTGCTCAACTCTCATTACAAACACAATACACATTTGCGGTGCACGCGCTCTTGAACGCGATTTTTGAAATTGATATCAAGATGTGAGAGAAAAAAGTTTATGCGCGTGCAAACATAGAGAAAGATATGAGGAATCCAATTTTGGTAGATGATTAGAGTTCTTTCGGCTCTGCTCATTTTATGTTCATCGTTTTTACTGCCAGATCCAACTGGAGCTAGGTCGTATAACTTTACTTATAGACCTACACCTAAAAGATGATTCTTGGGCATTAACGAGTATTTTGTTGAATATCATTCTCAACCGGATTTATCTTGGAGAATAAAAAAAAATCTTGAATCGGCGTGCAGATCTACAACACATACAAAACACTATACTGAAAATCAACTCATTCCATACTTTCCCCCATGAAGTTCTTTACAAAAGCTCAAAAGCAGGCCATGAGCTGCCGCTAAATTGCACTTAACTATAGGTTTTGCTAGATTTACCGGCTAGGTATCATAAATCAGACCCCCAGATAATTCACAGGCAAGAGTCGAGGCGTATCTCACACATAATGTTCAGCATTTCACAGGAAAGAAACAAAACTCCGCACGTTTTTTGTTTATAAATATACAACACACCTACAAAGCCACGGACAATAATGATCTCATAAATTCTAAAACTGGGAATGAAAGGCAGCAGTTATAAACGTATCAGAGTATGGAAAACGATACGAACAGGGCAATAATCACAAATCTTAAAAGACGCAAATGCGCAAAGAAATTTGAAAACAAAATGCTGTACAAGTTCCAAACAAGCTTTCATTTGAGCTTTGATTTTTGTATACTACCACAAAATCCTATTAGGATAATAATAATTATGTTTAGATAGCTATGCTTGAAAATAAAATAAAAATTCGAAGCTTAACTTAAAAAAGCTCCTCCTACACTGTAAGCCTTCAGCCAACTTCGGCAACAAGAAATTGACAGATGAGGAAAAAGATCTACTCCATATTCATCCTCAGCTACAAACCGTCCCAAAAGGTTTTAGAATTGAATTAAAATGGAGATCAGTTAAAGACGGAAGACGGGCCAGTACATCTTGGTGTGAAACTAAACAGCAGAATGACATTAAGTGAACATCTTGAAAATGTAAGAAATGGAGGCTGTCGGAATATTGAATCTTTTAAAGCGATAACAAGATTGGAAGGGAAAGAGAAAAAAAAAAGGTCGGAAAGGGGGAAAACAAGGGGGATTGGGGGGGGGGGGGGGTAGCGGATGCAAAAAAGCCACTCTTAACGTCCCCACATGGGATATTTTAAAATAATAATACACTTATGGGATATTACATGAAGTTATTGCTAATAGAAAAGCAGTGTAACATCTTAACGGAGTACAACATGAAGCTGTTGTTGAAAATTGCCATCTCAAATTCAGCAGTCGAGCATCTTCAGTCGGTGTATAGCCTAAAACAAACAACATCCCTGACATGTTTGATTTCTAAGATAAAAACTAGGCACAACAAGGGCATCATCATCATCATCATCATTATCATTACCACCATCATCATGAGCAGCACCAGCATCAACTACAACAGGAATATTAAACAACAAACTATTTTCTATCAAGACATAAAGTTACTATACGTGTCTATGATTAACAAAAACATTTTCACCTGATCAAAATCTCCACCCGACATCGAGCTTATGCTCCATCCGTCTATGATGAAGTGGGGCGTATTCTTCCGCTCACGCGCATTCCACATAACCGGGAAACGACAGAATAACCTTATCTCGTGCTGGGAACCCCCCTCCCCTCCCCTCCTCTCTCCTCCCGACAATCAGAGCTAGGACGAACTCTTCCGATCTTGAATCAAATCTCAAATACCACTTCTCCGAAAATATTAGCCGCAGGGGACGTAACTATCGCAAATAGTTCGTCTTGATGAGTTGTTTGTTCGCTGCTTCTGCCCAGACTCCATTAGACAGGGGGGACTGCATTATCTCCGGATGTGACGTCAGCAATCTTCGCCAGGCCATCACGGTCGGGTGGCTCCATCAATCTAGGCTGAAGCACCATGTTGGTTTTCCGAGTTTCGAATTATTTGCGTGGTCGAGTCCAGTTAGGACAGAACAACGTGTGTGGCGAGGCTGAAGCGAAGGGAAATAACTCGCCTCCTGTCGTGAAGATGTTTTTCAGGGCCTGCCTCGTCGTGTGGTTAACTTTGAAGTCTTGCCCTGCTGTGGCGGGGATTGAGAGGCGTATAAAACACAAATTGCTTCAGAAGGCTTGTGATAGTCTCATAGTCACATAAAGAGAGAAACAATGTTGACAAAAAAAGTTTTTCTTCTACTTTAAAAATCATAAGGTGACTTTTTCCTCTTTTCTTTGTCATAGATACATAAAACTAAAAACAGACTGGCCCAAAAGGTTGTCTTTCATGAAATATCTGTTTGCATCAGCCCTGCATATGCTAGGTAAGGCTGCGTAGTGGAGAATCAGTTAACACGTTCATATGTACTGCACTGTTGATTGGTATTTTTTCTTCAAAGCTGTTTTTGTTGCATTAAACAGCGGAAATTTAACAAAATGGCGATCGAACCTTTTTCGGTGCCTTCTTTTTTAGTTCCTACAGACCAATTGTTTAATGTTAGATTGGTTATTAAAGATTGTTTCCATCTTTGTTTTTCTTCTCTAGCAAAACTGATATTGATTAAAAAAAAAAAAAAGGTGCGGATAGAGTTTTATATAATTTTTTTGAGTCTGCTTCCACAAATTGCAATTTTTGTGACAATCGTAGAACATTAGTCATGTGTTTTACTTTGAATGAAATAACCGTGAGATGCGCTGGGTAGTAAGGACTGGTGCTAGATGGTGCAAAAGCAGTGATCTTGAAACGACACTTCGGAAATATAACAGACTGATACCTAGTGAAAGTTTATGAGGCCAAGCTGTCACCGCTCCATTAATTCTATTGCATTCAGTAACGTTACTTGGAAAACTTTTCTTTCTCCGCCATTTGTGTCTGTCTGGCTGTCAGCCTCTCTATCGCTTTGTCTTCTAACTTGCTTTTTTCCTCTCTCTCACTTTTCGCCCTTCTATCTCCTTCTCTCTTTCGCTCTCGACGTCCTCTCTCTCTCTCTCTCTCTCTCTCTCTCTCTCTCTCTCTCTCTCTCTCTCTCTCTCCCTTTGTCTAAAAGTTAGCTCTCTTCATGCTTGCCTGTCTTTCTGACTCTGTCTATTTGTCTGTCTGTCTGTCTGTCTGTCTGTCTGTCTGTCTCTGTCTCTGTCTGTCTGTCTGTCTGTCTGTCTGTCTGTCTCTCTGTCTCTGTCTCTGTCTCTCTCTCTCTCTCTCTCTCTCTCTCTCTCTCTCTCTCTCTCTCTCTCTCTCTCCCTCCCTATTTGTACCGCTGCTAAAGCCTCTGTCTCTCTCTCTCTCTGTCTGTCTGTCTGTCTGTCTGTCTGTCTCTGTCTGTCTGTCTCTCTCTCTCTCTCTCTCTCTCTCTCTCTACATGCCTCTCTCTCTTTCCTCTCTATTTTTCTTACTGTTTATGTAATGTCCCGCTGCTAGTCTATTTGGACCATATTTTCAGTCTCTGCCTGCCTGTTTGTGTGTGTGTGTTCCTGTCTCTCTTTACCCCTTTCTCTCCCTCTTCCTCTCTCCGGTCGATTTTCCTCTCAAACTCTTCTGTCTGTCTCTCTCCCTTTTCCTCTTCCTCCATCCATGCATTGATCGTTTACCTATTTAGCTAGCTAGGTCAATACTTAGTTTCAGTTTGATTGCTCCCTGTGGAATATCCCATCATTCACTCCCAGTCCCACTAATGGGATGAGAGACCAAGAGGCTAATCTTGGATGAACCACACCGAAGGTGTGCAGAGAGGGAGGGGTTTATGGAGGGAGTCAAGAGAGGCACCAGAGAAGACGTTGGATTGGTCATGGCCGAAACTCAAATTGAATTAATCGGCGCTTTATGAAATATAACTATTATTGTTGTCATGTATTTTCATATGACAAAATATTAAAGGAATCTTAACGAAACGGGCACGAAGGTACGCAAACGATATAACCTTTATTTAGAGAAAGAAACAATAATAACCGATAAAGAGGCTGATAATTATTGCATGCATTATTATGATTATGAAAATATTGAAGATCAAGACGGTAATGATGATGGCAACGATTTTAACAACGAAAAAACAAACAACAATGAAATCAATGAGATCAATATTAATGGGAACAGAAGTATAATAATGATATTATTAATAATAATAATAATAATAATAATAATCATAATAATAATAATAATATATATAATGATAATAATAATATTAATAATAATAATAATAATAATAATAATAATAATAATAATAATAATAATAATAATAATAATAATAATAATAATAATAATAATAATAATAATAATAATAATAATAATAATAATAATAATAATAATAATAATAATAATAATGTAGTGCTAATCCTACATTATGCAACAGATTATGTTTAAGATATGACTTCTGTCAATTAATTTGAACAACTTGAGTAGGATTACCCTAGGAGAGAAACTAGATTACAGACGAGTAAGCCAAGTTATCCTGTCTTCGTAAGATTTAGCATTTTGGCAACGCGGGAAGCCAACAGGTTAAAAAAACCCCAACAAAATCCCCATAATTATTGTAGAGAGAAGATGCAGGCTTGCACAGCGTCTCGGAAGAGACCTAGATCTAGGGACTGGTTAATATGCAGCAGAGGTAACGGTAATATGGATCTCGCCAGCAAAACGGATCAAGAATTTAGCAACATGACATACAGAACCGGGTAATATGGTATAACATGACATTTTAACCGGAATAACCCGATTAGTCGCACCTCTTCGACAGGAATTCCCGTTTTGCGTTACCTCCCCTTGTTGATTTCCAAGAACTTTAATCATAAATTTTCAAAGAATAATGTTTGTTGAATCGATTATCTTTGGCCGTAACTTTGAAATAAGACAATTTTTTTCATTTTTCGTTTTAAGGATATCTTATCTATGAACGAACATAAAACTTGAAACCAAGCCCTGATAAAGATCAGATCGAGGGAATTTTTCACGCGTATTGTGATGACTTGACTGGACCGTACCAAAACAATGTTGCGCTCAAAACTTTTCTTTCAGTGTTTAAAACACGTTTAATAAATGTAAAAACTATAAACTACTTTATATGAATTCTGTCTGAAAATTTTTGGCTGTCACATAAATTATTCCATCGCTTAATAACTTTCTTTCCAGACGGTTCTGTTTAAATTAACAAAAGAAATACCCTCTCTGTGCATTACCAGATAACCAACTTTGAATATTTCGGCTATCTTCTCCATTAAAACGTTACATAAAAATGTCTAAAATAGGGTGTGGTACTAATGTCTAGTTCTGTAAATGTTAACATTTACAAATAGGATAGTTAACTAATTTTGTGTAAAATCCTAATCTATTTATAGAATTTTCAAAATGCTCATTATCATGTAAGTTTAAATAACTGCGCGGCTAAGAATTCCCGCAAGACAGTGCACTTTTCTGCACTTAATGCGAAAATTCACAGCTTTCTGGGGAAAGCACAGAATTAGTCGATATTCTTTATTAGGCCTAGGATATTCCACGCCTGTATGGATCTTGAATGAGCACTAATAGGGAGATAAAATATGATGTCATCGTAGGTTCTTAAGAATGTGAGAATAGGAACCTGACTTGTCTTTATCACCTGCAAGTTTTGCCTCATGCAATGAATGTTACTCCTAAAACATGGCGCCCGTCCATAGCAAGACTGCTCTAAGAAGTTACGCCTTTACTAGGCACTTGGGACACTCTTGCTTTTGAGAGCAAGTACACTAGGGAGTTTAAGAACCAAGAACTTAGTGTGGGTAGGGACAAGTGATGAATGGCTTTTTCTTGGCTTTTTCTCCCCATTACCCCTGAAGATATTGGAGGAGTTGATTTAAATTAGCGCCAACCTCCATCATTCCCCCATATTGATACTTCCCTGCTTTTTAATAAATGCACTGTGTTGGGTACAAAGTAAGGAAATTCTTGATTTACGATTGTTTGCTAACGACAAAAATTATTCTCGATCCAACATTGACTTGTCAATAATTGGCCTGCAGCCAGCTTGTCGACAATTTTAACACGTTTCAGACCCAGTGTATATTTCTTCTGATAACCTGGTTTTGTTTCAGTAGACCAGCAAAATAAAGCAACAAATGGGAAAGTTTCGAAGCACCCCGTGCTCCCCAGTTGACCCTCTTGGCAACTGGACTGTCCCCCAAGAGCCGTTTCTACCCGGGTCCGAATCCTCAACGGTGTCACGTGACGCGGTCCGAGTCTCCTGGCGGCAATGATCAGAGAACAATGGCCGCTTTATCAAAAACAGGAACTTCTTTTGGGACAAACTCAATAAGGATCGTCTTCTGTTGCTCCCTGTGTTGATCCGGACTTTCCAACTGTCTTCTGCAATAACTTGAGAGTGTCGTCAAAATCTGCCGGTTTTTCTCTAGAGTTTGGCAAAGCTTGTATGTTCTCTTTTTCTTTGGCATAATTATGTAATGTTAACAGCTTGCTGTCTAAATAATGTAGTTTTACCTCTCTCCATTTCAAGATGAACATTGACGTCACATTCGGCGCACCATAACCCAGTAATTTACACCCTTGCTGAACTCATCTGTATGTTTTGGTTCCACTACTGCATATATTATACTTGAGAACTTTGAAAAAAAACGGAATTTAAAGTTGCGTTTCGAGTTATTTGCCAGACATCCTTATTTTTTTGCAAAATAGGCACATGTGAAAATATCTCATTGAACAAAAACATTGAGGAATTATTTTTATGGCAATTAAAGAAAGTAATGCTCTGCAATGGACGGAAATGTCTCATAGAATTTAACAAACCAAAATTGATTTGTGTGGCGAATGTAGTTGATAAATTTTTTCTCGTTTTTTTTTACTCTCTTACAAGTCTGTTATGTCAATTTCCATTTACAAGTTGAAAAAAAATTTTGACTAAATTCAATTGGATTGAAATAAAATTTTGGAGTTCAATTGGATTAAAAAAAAGTTTTTGACTGAGTTCATGTGGATATTAAAAAAAAAAAACATAACGTGCATTGTTTACTCTTTTCAACGCTAAAAATTCAAACTCAAACAAAAACTAGAAACAAGTAGGAAAGAGGCCGATAGGGTTTTTGATAAATACTTGGATCCAAAATGACAAAATCCAACTCGTAAGTTTGCCTTCTCGCCAAATGAAAAATCTATCATGATCCTATTTTTAACCCAAAAGGTCTTGGAAATAATTTTTTTTCCGAAGATCTGTGATGTCTCATCGGTGATCACATGTGGCAGATTCTTGCAACAGATCAAGAAGTCTCGGGTTTAAAACAGACAGAGGCGAGATCTGGTTAAATCACGCGAGACTTGTCTCCAGAGGCGAGATCTGTTTAAATCACGCGAGAGTTGTCTCCTGAGGCGAGATCTGGTTAAATCACGCGAGACTTGTCTCTAGAGGCGAGATCTGGTTAAATCACGCGAGAGTTGTCTCCAGAGGCGAGATCTGGTTAAATCACGCGAGAGTTGTCTCTAGAGGCGAGATCTGGTTAAATCACGCGAGAGTTGTATCCAGTGGCGAGATCTGGTTAAATCTCGCGAGAGGTGTCTCCTGGACAATAGAGGAGTTCCGATTCCAAATACGATTAAATAATTTTGAAATACATTATGTATTCCTCTAGGAATACCATAACAATTTCATGCATGACAAATTGATAGCAGCAAAATACGCTACGGCTTTTATTAAAGTTATTTTTCATCTTCTATCTTCACCCGCTCCTTTACTCTTCTTTACTCTTCTTTCTTCCTTTTTATTTCTTATTTCTTACTTCTCTCTTTTACTCTATATTCCTTAATTGCATCCACGCTTCCGTTCTATTGTCTACATCTACTCTTTCATTATCCTTTCCTCCTTTTGCTTTACTCCTCTGCCTTTTTCCTCCGTATTCTTCCTCTTCCACCTGGTCCTCCTACCAGAAGGTGAGACGCACCCCTGTATCCGTAGAGAGGCCTGTTTCATCTCAAGTTTTCCTCACCTCTATGATAGGGTTTGTCGAAACGGTACGCTATAGTGATGACCTAATTTCAAACAGCTGCTCCTATCTGAAGAAGAAAAGGTATATTACATGGTAGCGGTCTGTTAAGAAACTTTAAAAATAAAGCATTTTGAGTGTAGTAATATATTAAGCGTTATGTAAGAATTCACCCCATTTTCCCATAATTCTCATTTTCGTAGACTTCATTAACGTCTCAACAATGTTATTTATTATGATGGGATGTTTCCTTAGATACAAATATTCTTTTCATAGGAATACACCACTCTCTCACGTTATTAGATTCTTATAGATTTCTCTTCCCCCAAAAGGAATCAGGGTAAATTTTCACTGTTATCACACGAGTCCATGGAATGCAAAATCATCATCTATGGAAGTTTTATACACAGACGTAGACATACAATAAACAAACACACTGGTAAACAGACATAAGTTTACGCGATGTTTCAGATGGCAGGATGTGGTCGGGCAGACGGTAGCTTGACTGGTCGCAGCGGCAGAGTGTCAATCTTCTGCTGCTTCCTCACCAACTCACTAGTCAGATAAAAACCATTGTTGACGCCGCAGTCACCTCCAGAGACATCTACATCTAGCTTCCCGGCTGTGCTTCTTCTATCATCTTAGAACTGTGACGGGCCGTGATCCTACTTCTCTCACTCACCCTATCTCTCTCTCTCTCTCTCTCTCTCTCTCTCTCTCTGTCTCTGTCTTTCTGTCTCTCTCTGTCTCTGTCTCTCTCTGTCTCTGTCTCTGTCTCTCGCTCTCTCTCGCTATCTTCCTCTTTCTCTGCCTCTGTCTGTCTCTCTGTGAGTGTCTCTCTTTCATCTCTCCCTCACACAATCACACCCGCACAAGTTCTTTCTCTCACTCTCTGCTCCTACCTCTAATTCTCATTTCCTTTTGTCTTTCTCACCATTTTTCATTTTCTTTTCTCTCCTGCCTCATCTTTATCGCCTATTTCTTTCTCTCTGGTTCTACACTGTTCTCTTTTTTTCTAGCATCTCTTTCTCTCTCTC
>JAWDGP010004155.1:262500-287500 GCA_033675545.1 Elysia crispata | reverse complement strand
AGTATAAATAGTATCAAGACAAGGAATAAGCAAAGAAAAAAAAACAACTTTCTCTTCTACAAATCGGAAATTGACAAAAGAACTAAAGAAAGGAATCGGAAGCGAATCTCCTATCACAACGTAAGACAAAAACTGATGACAAGGAAAAGACGGGACGATAGAGCAGAAACCAGCCTCAATA
This sequence comes from Elysia crispata, assembly GCA_033675545.1. Classification (NCBI taxonomy): domain Eukaryota; kingdom Metazoa; phylum Mollusca; class Gastropoda; family Plakobranchidae; genus Elysia; species Elysia crispata. The sequence goes on along the minus strand of JAWDGP010004155.1, from coordinate 287,319 downwards.
TCTTAACCCCATCAGACGTGGACGGTCGATAGAGACACGGCACTGGAGCCTCGTTTTGAAGAAATACTATTTGACAAAGGTACCCAGGGGAGCTGCTCTGTGTGTGTGTGTGTATGTGAGTGAGTGCAGGGTCAGTTTCAGCAGCTATGTCACCGGAGATCTCCGATTTTTTTAGAGAGTTCTTGGGCAAAAATGGTTCCCCAAGCGATTCTCTGGCGACAGTCTCTGTGGAGAAATTTGCCGCCGATGTGGAAAAGTGAAGTTTAGAACGAGATCTTGTGTCGTCTGGCTTTAGATGAGATCTGACTACAGCAAAACAGTTTTTCATGAAATCTGCTGCAGTCGCTTTTAATACGGGTTTTAAATAGACCAAAATGTATATCGAACCATTTTGAAGTCTTGTTTTGCTCGAGATGTTTAGAGAACTAGTTTTTAACGAAACCTTTGGCGATCATGTTCTGTGTGCAGTTGACAAGATATGTTGGATAGTCCAGCCTGTTTGGCACCTTAGATAATTTATATCTGCGCGGTGTATTTAAAAGTCTTGTTTTTATGACTATCATTCGAGCAAGATTAGTAAAGTATCTCCTTAGAAAGTAAAACTTATAAGACGTTGCGTACTATATGACTTATGTTCTACAGAAACAAAAATCTCCCCTTTTTCTTGCGGGCGTTTTTCTCATCCCGCAAATCGAATGTTCATAAAAATGGTATTTTGAACGTTCTCTCCCCATTCCCTCTAAAACTAACGTGATTGGAACTCCATACTTCCATATATTTTGGTTTTGAGCTTTTGGTTATTTGGAATATCAAAATTAATGGATCGTATCAAAATATAACATACACATTGGAGCTATAGTCATCAATCTTAGAGCATCTTGTTCAAACAAGTTTTAGCCAAATTCAAATTTCTTATTTGTCATTCAAAGTAGATTAAATGAGATAAGTTAAGAGAAAGTAAATTTCTTATTCTATTACCTTGTATATCACTTGATATCAATTTTCTGAGTTTTACACTTTTAAAATATGGAATATTATAAGTAGTTAACTACTTTTTGTTGTTGAAAATAAATATGAAATCATGTAAATTTATCTAAATTTAATTATTCTAAACCCCATAATGATATTATGTTTTTATGACTATCATCCGAGCAAGATTAATTAAGCATCTTCTTTAAAAGTAAAACTTATGAGACGTTGCATACTATATGACTTGCGTCCTAAAAGTTTGTACGCACACTGTTGGAAGATTCATCTTTGGTTGTTTTGAAGATTCTAGTTTCCATGTTATTTCTTCATGTTTTAAGCCGATGGCAATTATTGAATTGTTCTAGTACTGCACGCCTCATACTGTGCTACGACTAAAATCCATAAAAAAGGAAAAAAAAAAACAAAACGAAAAAAAACCAACGAACCCCCCCCCCCCACCACCACCACCTATATTGGACTTTTAAGACAGACATAAATTTTCTCTAAAAACCTTACAGTGATCTTAGGCTGACTTGAAGCTAAAGACAGAATTTACAACAGATATACATGTATGTCGATTCGGTCTTAAACTGGCCTTATTTCACAACCATTTCTTCCGCTGTGGATTTACTGAAATAAAAGTGGCGTCAGGAAAATCAATTTTTATTGTATTGAAAGAAGACTTTATTCCAAATATATGCGAATGTATCGTTACGAAAATTATTGAAAGAATAATAATTATAAAAAACAATAGTTTCGTTACATAGTATATAGTTTTACTACAATATGATTATTGTATTAAAATACAAAAAATTATTCCAGGCATGTTTAATTTAATCTCTTTATAATAAAACAACAAAGAAATTTACCCTAACGTTAGATAGAAGCAATAATAGCCATTCAACATTAAGAAAATATAGAGAAAGAATTTTTAAAAATGCTTCTTTTACTTGGTGCCGTGCAAACATGCAGTTGCTTTGACATACTTTTTCTGAGTACCGCATCGTATTGATGTGCAAAGTAAAACATGCGTGCAACAGTAATCATCTTTTTTTTTAACTGTATTTAATTTTTTTCCTGAATTCCCTTTGGAATACAAAGCAAAAAAGCGTCTAAAAATCCGGTGCCAAAATCTATCTGAAAGGGTCTAGTTTTTGTTGTACATAGGAAGCTTGAATGAAATTCCTGAAGGACATAATTATGTCTGACATTATGTCTTGGGAATTTCTGTTTTAAAACATGAATAAGAAATGTTAGCTATTTTTGTAAAATTTAAATCTATTTACATACCATTTTTGACATCCATTATCGCGGAATTTAAAATCAATTGACAGCTATGATTTCCCAGAAGGCAGTGCATTTTTAGGCACTTTTTGTTGGATTTCATAACTTTCTAATTAGCATTTAAAAAGTCTTCAAGTAGATCACGAAAATAAAGAATTCGATAACTTTCCATGTAGCATGCATTTTTTTAGTCTGATTCATTTCGTTTCCCTGCACGAAGGAAGCTATGAACCCTGGATTTAAAGGTTTCTGATGAACAGATCACTTAAACCGCTTCGAACTTCATTTAGTTTCGAGCGAGACAGAATCTAGAAAAAATTTTTTCAAACTAAAAGGTAATAGTGTTTGCGACAAGACAATTTGGTGGTATTTATGGATTATCAGGCAAGCGAGTGCCAGGAGAGGGTGAATCTACAGAACTAGAATGATGACACGCACAGAAAAGATTCGGTTATTTTCTTGAATTCAAAGTTGGCTTTGTTTAGAGGAGAAAATTTAAAAATTTGAACTTTTTTCGAAAACAGTGTACCGACTGTATGAAAACATTGTTTGTTTCTCTTGTAAGTGTACCTGCTGTATCTAAGCATTGTTTGTTTCTCTTGTAAGTGTACCGACTGTATGAAAACATTGTTTGTTTCTCTTGTAAGTGTACCTGCTGTATCTAAGCATTGTTTGTTTCTCTTGTAAGTGTACTGACTGTATGAAAACATTGTTTGTTTCTCTTGTAAGTGTACCTGCTGTATCTAAGCATTGTTTGTTTCTCTTGTAAGTGTACCGACTGTATGAAAACATTGTTTGTTTCTCTTGTAAGTGTACCGACTGTATGAAAACATTGTTTGTTTCTCTTGTAAGTGTACCTGCTGTATCTAAGCATTGTTTGTTTCTCTTGTAAGTGTACCTGCTGTATCTAAACATTGTTTTGTTTCTCTTGTAAGTGTACCTGCTGTATCTAAGCATTGTTTGTTTCTCTTGTAAGTGTACCGACTGTATGAAAACATTGTTTGTTTCTCTTGTAAGTGTACCGACTGTATGAAAACATTGTTTGTTTCTCTTGTAAGTGTACTGACTGTATGAAAACATTGTTTGTTTCTCTTGTAAGTGTACCTGCTGTATCTAAGCATTGTTTGTTTCTCTTGTAAGTGTACCGACTGTATGAAAACATTGTTTGTTTCTCTTGTAAGTGTACCTGCTGTATCTAAGCATTGTTTGTTTCTCTTGTAAGTGTACCGACTGTATGAAAACATTGTTTGTTTCTCTTGTAAGTGTACCTGCTGTATCTAAGCATTGTTTGTTTCTCTTGTAAGTGTACCGACTGTATGAAAACATTGTTTGTTTCTCTTGTAAGTGTACCTGCTGTATCTAAGCATTGTTTGTTTCTCTTGTAAGTGTACCGACTGTATGAAAACATTGTTTGTTTCTCTTGTAAGTGTACCGACTGTATGAAAACATTGTTTGTTTCTCTTGTAAGTGTACCGACTGTATGAAAACATTGTTTGTTTCTCTTGTAAGTGTACCGACTGTATGAAAACATTGTTTGTTTCTCTTGTAAGTGTACCGACTGTATGAAAACATTGTTTGTTTCTCTTGTAAGTGTACCTGCTGTATCTAAGCATTGTTTGTTTCTCTTGTAAGTGTACCGACTGTATGAAAACATTGTTTGTTTCTCTTGTAAGTGTACCGACTGTATGAAAACATTGTTTGTTTCTCTTGTAAGTGTACCTGCTGTATCTAAGCATTGTTTGTTTCTCTTGTAAGTGTACCGACTGTATGAAAGCATTGTTTGTTTCTCTTGTAAGTGTACCGACTGTATGAAAACATTGTTTGTTTCTCTTGTAAGTGTACCGACTGTATGAAAACATTGTTTGTTTCTCTTGTAAGTGCACCTGCTGTATCTAAGCATTGTTTGTTTCTCTTGTAAGTGTACCGACTGTATGAAAACATTGTTTGTTTCTCTTGTAAGTGTACCTGCTGTATCTAAGCATTGTTTGTTTCTCTTGTAAGTGTACTTGCTGTATCTAAACATTGTTTGTTTCTCTTGTAAGTGTACCTGCTGTATCTAAGCATTGTTTGTTTCTCTTGTAAGTGTACCGACTGTATGAAAACATTGTTTGTTTCTCTTGTAAGTGTACCGACTGTATGAAAACATTGTTTGTTTCTCTTGTAAGTGTACCGACTGTATGAAAACATTGTTTGTTTCTCTTGTAAGTGTACCGACTGTATGAAAACATTGTTTGTTTCTCTTGTAAGTGTACCGACTGTATGAAAACATTGTTTGTTTCTCTTGTAAGTGTACCGACTGTATGAAAACATTGTTTGTTTCTCTTGTAAGTGCACCTGCTGTATCTAAACATTGTTTTGTTTCTCTTGTAAGTGTACCTGCTGTATCTAAACATTGTTTTGTTTCTCTTGTAAGTGTACCTGCTGTATCTAAACATTGTTTTGTTTCTCTTGTAAGTGTACCTGCTGTATCTAAACATTGTTTTGTTTCTCTTGTAAGTGTACCTGCTGTATCTAAACATTGTTTGTTTCTCTTGTAAGTGTACCTGCTGTATCTAAACATTGTTTTGTTTCTCTTGTAAGTGTACCTGCTGTATCTAAACATTGTTTGTTTCTCTTGTAAGTGTACCTGCTGTATCTAAACATTGTTTTGTTTCTCTTGTAAGTGTACCTGCTGTATCTAAACATTGTTTTGTTTCTCTTGTAAGTGTACCGACTGTATGAAAACATTGTTTGTTTCTCTTGTAAGTGTACCGACTGTATGAAAACATTGTTTTGTTTCTCTTGTAAGTGTACCTGCTGTATCTAAACATTGTTTGTTTCTCTTGTAAGTGTACCGACTGTATGAAAACATTGTTTGTTTCTCTTGTAAGTGTACCGACTGTATGAAAACATTGTTTTGTTTCTCTTGTAAGTGTACCTGCTGTATCTAAACATTGTTTGTTTCTCTTGTAAGTGTACCTGCTGTATCTAAACATTGTTTTGTTTCTCTTGTAAGTGTACCTGCTGTATCTAAACATTGTTTTGTTTCTCTTGTAAGTGTACCTGCTGTATCTAAACATTGTTTTGTTTCTCTTGTAAGTGTACCTGCTGTATCTAAACATTGTTTTGTTTCTCTTGTAAGTGTACCTGCTGTATCTAAACATTGTTTGTTTCTCTTGTAAGTGTACCTGCTGTATCTAAACATTGTTTGTTTCTCTTGTAAGTGTACCTGCTGTATCTAAACATTGTTTTGTTTCTCTTGTAAGTGTACCGACTGTATCTAAACATTGTTTTGTTTCTCTTGTAAGTGTACCTGCTGTATCTAAACATTGTTTTGTTTCTCTTGTAAGTGTACCTGCTGTATCTAAACATTGTTTGTTTCTCTTGTAAGTGTACCGACTGTATGAAAACATTGTTTGTTTCTCTTGTAAGTGTACCGACTGTATGAAAACATTGTTTTGTTTCTCTTGTAAGTGTACCTGCTGTATCTAAACATTGTTTTGTTTCTCTTGTAAGTGTACCTGCTGTATCTAAACATTGTTTTGTTTCTCTTGTAAGTGCACCTGCTGTATCTAAACATTGTTTTGTTTCTCTTGTAAGTGTACCGACAGTATGAAAACATTGTTTGTTTCTCTTGTAAGTGTACCGACTGTATGAAAACATTGTTTGTTTCTCTTGTAAGTGTACCTGCTGTATCTAAGCATTGTTTGTTTCTCTTGTAAGTGTACCGACTGTATGAAAACATTGTTTGTTTCTCTTGTAAGTGCACCTGCTGTATCTAAACATTGTTTTGTTTCTCTTGTAAGTGTACCGACTATATGAAAACATTGTTTTGTTTCTCTTGTAAGTGTACCTGCTGTATCTAAACATTGTTTTGTTTCTCTTGTAAGTGCACCTGCTGTATCTAAACATTGTTTTGTTTCTCTTGTAAGTGTACCTGCTGTATCTAAACATTGTTTGTTTCTCTTGTAAGTGTAACTGCTGTATTTAAACATTGTTTTGTTTCTCTTGTAAGTGTACCGACTGTATGAAAACATTGTTTGTTTCTCTTGTAAGTGTACCGACTGTATCTAAACATTGTTTTGTTTCTCTTGTAAGTGTACCTGCTGTATATAAACATTGTTTGTTTCTCTTGCAAGTGCACCTGCTGTATCTAAACATTGTTTTGTTTCTCTTGTAAGTGTACCGACTGTATCTAAACATTGTTTTGTTTCTCTTGTAAGTGTACCTGCTGTATCTAAACATTGTTTGTTTCTCTTGTAAGTGCACCTGCTGTATCTAAACATTGTTTTGTTTCTCTTGTAAGTGTACCGACTGTATGAAAACATTGTTTGTTTCTCTTGTAAGTGTACCGACTGTATCTAAACATTGTTTTGTTTCTCTTGTAAGTGTACCTGCTGTATCTAAACATTGTTTTGTTTCTCTTGTAAGTGCACCTGCTGTATCTAAACATTGTTTTGTTTCTCTTGTAAGTGTACCTGCTGTATCTAAACATTGTTTTGTTTCTCTTGTAAGTGTACCTGCTGTATCTAAACATTGTTTGTTTCTCTTGTAAGTGTACCTGCTGTATGAAAACATTGTTTGTTTCTCTTGTAAGTGTACCTGCTGTATCTAAACATTGTTTGTTTCTCTTGTAAGTGTACCGACTGTATGAAAACATTGTTTGTTTCTCTTGTAAGTGTACCTGCTGTATCTAAACATTGTTTTGTTTCTCTTGTAAGTGTACCTGCTGTATCTAAACATTGTTTGTTTCTCTTGTAAGTGTACCGACTGTATGAAAACATTGTTTGTTTCTCTTGTAAGTGTACCGACTGTATGAAAACATTGTTTTGTTTCTCTTGTAAGTGTACCTGCTGTATCTTAACATTGTTTTGTTTTTCTTGTAAGTGTACCTGCTGTATCTAAACATTGTTTGTTTCTCTTGTAAGTGTACCTGCTGTATGAAAACATTGTTTGTTTCTCTTGTAAGTGTACCTGCTGTATCTAAACATTGTTTGTTTCTCTTGTAAGTGTACCGACTGTATGAAAACATTGTTTGTTTCTCTTGTAAGTGTACCTGCTGTATCTAAACATTGTTTTGTTTCTCTTGTGAGTGTACCTGCTGTATCTAAACATTGTTTGTTTCTCTTGTAAGTGCACCTGGTGTATCTAAACATTGTTTTGTTTCTCGTGTAAGTGTACCGACTGTATGAAAACATTGTTTGTTTCTCTTGTAAGTGTACCGACTGTATGAAAACATTGTTCGTTTCTCTTGTAAGTGCACCTGCTGTATCTAAACATTGTTTTGTTTCTCTTGTAAGTGTACCGACTATATGAAAACATTGATTGTTTCTCTTGTAAGTGTACCGACTGTATGAAAACATTGTTTTGTTTCTCTTGTAAGTGCACCTGCTGTATCTAAACATTGTTTTGTTTCTCTTGTAAGTGTACCGACTATATGAAAACATTGTTTGTTTCTCTTGTAAGTGTACCTGCTGTATCTAAACATTGTTTTGTTTCTCTTGTAAGTGTACCTGCTGTATCTAAACATTGTTTTGTTTCTCTTGTAAGTGCACCTGCTGTATCTAAACATTGTTTTGTTTCTCTTGTAAGTGTACCGACAGTATGAAAACATTGTTTGTTTCTCTTGTAAGTGTACCGACTGTATGAAAACATTGTTTGTTTCTCTTGTAAGTGTACCGACTGTATGAAAACATTGTTTGTTTCTCCTGTAAGTGTACCGACTGTATGAAAACATTGTTTGTTTCTCTTGTAAGTGTACCGACTGTATGAAAGCATTGTTTGTTTCTCTTGTAAGTGTACCTGCTGTATCTAAACATTGTTTTGTTTCTCTTGTACGTGTACCTGCTGTATCTAAACATTGTTTGTTTCTCTTGTAAGTGCACCTGATGTATCTAAACATTGTTTTGTTTCTCTTGTAAGTGTACCGACTGTATGAAAACATTGTTTGTTTCTCTTGTAAGTGTACCGACTGTATGAAAACATTTTTTTTTCTTGTAACCGCAATGGCTGTAACTTACTCTCTAATCATTAAGCCCCCAAAGAAAAAAGAAAAAACAACAACAACAAAAAAAAAAACAACAAAAAAAAACAAAACAAAAAAAAAACAACCTCATTTTTTCCTCTGACGATAATATATAATCTTCATATTTTAATGGCATTGGACGAACTCTTTCCTCTCTCTTCTCCTTTTGTCTTCTATTCCAGTCTGTTTCTCCGCATAAGATTCCCTGGGAAAAACTTATAGGACGTTAAATTCGATTTATAAGGGAGGTAATGCACTATATTAGATAAGAGTTTCATAACCCATAATGATCGAATATATAAAAACTGGCGCTTTGCTTTTCGATCGTCTACAACACGCATCAACAGATAATGGCTTTCTCTAAAACCGCAAACAAAAAAATCTCTATGTTTAATGGCGAGGCGCAATTACCCGCCTGCATTACTTTTTTTGGTTATCCTTCAATGCTTTGTTACACACAAGAGGCAATGTTTTATTTTTTGGGGCTCCTCAGTGTAAATCATTACATCTTGTCGGTGTGTAGGAGGGCATCTTGTCGGTGTGTAGGAGGGCATCTTGTCGGTGTGTAGGAGGGCATCTTGTCGGTGTGTAGGAGGGCATCTTGTCTGTGTGTAGGAGGGCATCTTGTCTGTGTGTAGGAGGGCATCTTGTCGGTGTGTAGGAGGGCATCTTGTCAATAGTTAACGATAGATTTCTTTATAATGATTTTTCTTTGTGAACTTAATACCGTTTTACTGGTTTATACATCGATTTGTTTTATCAGATACAACTTTTAGTCTTTATTCATGCTTGGAATCCCTTAAGGGAGCGACGCATGTTGTGCGATTACTACATATCGATGAGCTATTTTTTCCCCTGTCTTCTTTTTTTTCCATTTTGCAAGTCAAACTGTTATTACGGAACGAATTCCCTGCATTTTGGTTCACGTCGATGATGATAGATGTGTTCTTTGTGATGGGATGCCAAGATAAAATCAGATTTCAGACAAGATGGAGTTTTAATTCAATTGAATTCCTTTTTTGTTTTTAAGTTTTGTCTGTTTTTCACTCGTGTCGTGCATTCCCCTCTCTTCCTCTTTCTCTCTCTGAATATCTATATATCCCTCTTTATTTTTTATGCCGTCCGCCTCTTGTTGTTTCTTGTGCTTCCCAGTGGCCACACTCGTTAACGTTCAGCTGCTCCTTACACCCTACATCCTGTTGGTTTTTATTTTTTTGCCAGGCCAGGCGCTGCCTGTTTCAAGTTTTTACCTAATTATTCTTGAGGTTGGAATTATTGTATTATCAATTTTTCGCACCGCTTCGCCAGGACCCTGCAGATCCGCTGGTCAGCGACGCTTGCGACACTTCTAGAAATGTTGATGATTTTATTTATAGAAAGAAATTGAAAGAATTTTGTTGCGTCGTGTAAGTAACAGTAAGTTCTCTTGGACACTAATTATTGAAAATGTCATACCTGAAACCTCAAGCCTGATCTCGGTATCTTTTTGTAAGTCTCCCAACCGAGCAAGGATTTATGTTTTTTCTCGCGTCGCCCTTTTTTGAGGAGCTTTTTTGTTCCTCTCCTTTTCATTGTCCGTGAAAAATGTCTTTATTTTTCAAATGACAAAAAATGACGGGTTCATTGTTATATTTTCTACTTAGGCGACTTCAATCGTCCCACATGTCCCCAAATTTATCTGATGAGCAGCCTGTATAAAAAAAAGCTCTAAAACAAATTTTAAATTCCTTTTGTTTTTTAAAAACCGCGTGGTTAGAGATAAAGAAAAACAACAAAAAACCAAATTGCCAGATCCTCCAGACAGCCAATCTCAACTATCTGTTTGCTTTTCTTAATGTAATATGCACACACTTAAAACACACTCACAAAGCTCATCAACATTTTTAAAGAGCAAAAGGCAAGCAGAATAGATTAACATAATAGTGCAGCAATTTCATCTGCGTGTGTTTAATTTCCTACAAAAAATTTTTAGTTTCCCTCTTGACTTTCTTCATCTCTGTGAGGTAGAAGCCGATGGAAGCGGTTTAGAATACGGAAAACGCGAATGTCACTAAGTATCTTCGTGAAACAAATGGAAGCCGATGGAAGCGGTTTAGAATACGGAAAACGCGAATGTCACTAAGTATCGTCGTGAAACAAATGGAAGCGGTCTAGATTATGGAAGACGGGAATGTCACTGTGTATCTTCGTGAAACAATTGGAAGCCGATGGAAGCGGTCTAGATTACGGAAGACGTGAATGTCACTGTGTATCTTCGTGAAACAATTGGAAGCCGATGGAAGCGGTCTAGATTACGGAAGACGTGAATATCACTAAGTATCGTATTGAGACAAGTAGAAAACGATGGAAGCGGCCTAGATTACGGAAGACGTCAATGTCACTAAGTATCGTAGTGAGAGCCGATTGAAGCTTGCCAGCTCATATTATGGGCGACTTCCTACCGTGAAAAATCACGCGATAGAATCCCGTCTGATGTGGAAACGAAATCCTACATACTTAGATTACGTTGAAATTAAAAGAAAACTATTGTTTATCCTAACGTTTGGTATGGTTAGGTTATCACCGGCGTTTAGCCAGTACGTGTAGTTATCATTGGCTAAAGGCCATCTTTTTGGAGGATTTTTCGACAAGGAAGAGTCCTCTTGAAGCATTTGATAGTCTTTTACTGGAGAAATGATCAATGTTTACCTGGACAGAATTATCGTCGCTAATGTCCGCCTATGGTTTTTACTGAGCTGACCTAAAAAATGCTACTTACGTTAAAATTGAAACCTGCAAGGGAATCTGTGATCCGAATTGATGCCTCACATACAGGAAACAAGATTGAAACCAGATCAACCAGGATCACGTGTGCTCGTGTAAACAACCCACAAACTATTTCCCTCCTACCCTCCTATGTGTAAGGGAACCATAAATAGCAGGGGATGAGTTGCGAAAAACATAATTTCAATTCAACATTATTGCCAAGGCGATAAAAACCATACACACAATCATGATGTAACTCTGGACCTTCCCGTGAACTAGCAACATCTAACAGTAAGAGGAAAGAGAATACTAAGATTTGTTTCATCATCCTTGACACTAGTACTAAATACTTTAATTGGAGTCCACACTGGCAAATTATTTGTCGTTGCGTGTCAGATTCCCACAATGCATTCTGTAGCAAAACCGCAGATATCGCGGCCGGAGTGTAACTTGCGGAGATACCAGACCGCCCAAAAACTGCTCGTGCGGCGTCCGCACAGCCGTGCCACTACAGCTGTCCTGGTCTGGCTTCAGGAATTCTACACTTCATAGACTGATCATGGCCCAAAGACAGATGGAGACATGTTTTACACATATTGAGAGAAGGATTTTTAACAAAACGGAGTCTATTAAGAGCAAGGTCAGGGACTGGAAGCTCCAGAGATTCACAACATTTGGCAAAACAAGCAAATATATTGCAAAACCTGCGGTGCTTAAATCTTCTATATCACCAAGGATTAGGCGTTGACACAAAGACATGGCTGGATTTTAGCCCCCCCCTCAAAAAAAAAAAAAAAAACACCCAAAAAAAAAAAACAAACAACCAAAACAAACAAACAAACAAACCCAAAAAACAACAGCAACAATAACAACAACAACAATAAACAAACCCAAAAAAAAAACAACCACAAAAATCAAAAACAAAACCAAACGATTTTAACTTCAGCCCTCTTTGAAAGTTTAAAATATCTTCAATGTTAACCGAGACCAACAATCTTTGGAGCCACAAACGAAATCGCAATTTAAACATATTAGCAGTCCACAAATATACAAACAATCGTTTTTATAAAATGATAAAAGATACATTTGACATACAGATGCTTTGCCCTTGCTTACAAGAAGGCAAAACGTTTTCCTATAACACATTTCTTCAGTCCAACACAAAGAGAAGACTTGTAAAAGAAGTTATTTCGATTAAAGAAGCGTTAATTTAATTTTCAACTGTTTTCAGACAGATTCCTTGAACAATGTCCGCACAATGAACCTCATCACCTGGGGAATCTGCACAGAAACATTCCCTTGATAAAATGTTGCATTCGTTTAACAGTGAAACCTCAAACACGTGCGACGAAAAATATGGTGATGATATGAAGGAAAAGAGAAAGAACGTAAGCTTTTGAAAGATAACGCTGATGCAAATATCGATACTGACGAGGTTTAGGAAAATGAGGTTTAGGAAAATGAGGTTTAGGAAAATGAGGTTTAGGAAAATGATGAAATGAAAGAGAAATGGAAGAAGAGGAGGACAGGGAAGATGGGAAAAGGGAGGGGGGGATATATACGTAAGGAGGAGGAAGAGGAGGAGGACGAGGAGAGAGAGGATCTAAGAGAAGAAGAGGAAGTATTTCTATATATTAAACATAAATGATATGTTGTAAATAAACCTGCCGAATCAATTATGTCTCTTTTTTGCATTGTGTACCTGATTCGGCAAATGGCAAAATGCCAGTGTATTGGACAATCTAAAGATAGAAGACCCTTAATCTTGCAGGATTTATCACAAAATACCATTGCAATAGATAGTCTAAGGCATAGATGCTCTGTGTTCTTGCATGATTCAAACATATCGCAAGATAACAGGGTAATAGATAGTCCGGAAAATAGATGCTCTGCATTCTTGCAAGACTCATACACATCGCAAAATACTAGGGTAATAGATAGTCTAGGCATAGATGCTCTGTATTCTTGCAAGACTCATAGACATCGCAAGATACTAGGGTAATAGATAGTCTAGGCATAGATGCTCTGTATTCTTGCAAGACTCATAGACATCGCAAGATACCAGGGTAATAGATAGTCTAGGGCATAGATGCTCTGTATTCTTGCAAGACTCATACACATCGCAAAATACTAGGGTAATAGATGGTCTAGGGCATAGATGCTCTGTATTCTTGCAAGACTCATACATATCGCAAGATACCAGGGTAATAGATAGTCTAGGGCATAGATGCTCTCTATTCTTGCAAGACTCATACATATCGCAAGATACCAGGGTAATAGATAGTCTAGGGCATAGATGCTCTGTATTCTTGCAAGACTCATACATATCGCAAGATACCAGGGTAATAGATAGTCTAGGGCATAGATGCTCTGTATTCTTGCAAGACATATCGCAAGATACCAGGGTAATAGATAGTCTAGGCATAGATGCTCTGTATTCTTGCAAGACTCATACATATCGCAAGATACCAGGGTAATAGATAGTTTAGGGCATAGATGCTCTGTATTCTTGCAAGACTCATACACATCGCAAAATACTTGGGTAAACGATAGTTTAGGCATAGATGCTCTGTATTCTTGCAAGACTCATACATATCGCAAAATACCAGGGTAATAGATAGTCTAGGCATAGATGCTCTGTATTCTTGCAAGACTCATAGACATCGCAAGATACCAGGGTAATAGATAGTCTAGGCATAGATGCTCTGTATTCTTGCAAGACATATCGCAAGATACCAGGGTAATAGATAGTCTAGGGCATAGATGCTCTGTATTCTTGCAAGACTCATACATATCGCAAGATACCAGGGTAATAGATAGTCTAGGCATAGATGCTCTGTATTCTTGCAAGACTCATACATATCGCAAGATACCAGGGTAATAGATAGTCTAGGCATAAATGGTCTGTATTCTTGCAAGACATATCGCAAGATACCAGGGTAATAGATAGTCTAGGGCCTAGATGCTCTGTATTCTTGCAAGACTAATACATATCGCAAGATACCAGGGTAATAGATAGTCTAGGCATAAATGGTCTGTATTCTTGCAAGACATATCGCAAGATACCAGGGTAATAGAATAGATAGTCTAGGCATAGATGCTCTGCATTCTTGCAAGACATATCGCAAGATACCAGGGTAATAGATAGTCTAGGGCATAGATGCTCTGTCTTCTTGCAAGACTCATACATATCGCAAGATACCAGGGTAATAGATAGTCTAGGCATAGATGCTCTGTATTCTTGCAAGACGCATACATATCGCAAGATACCAGGGTAATAGATAGTCTAGGGCATAGATGCTCTGTATTCTTGCAAGACTCATACACATCGCAAAATACCAGGGTAATAGATAGTCTAAAGCATAGATGCTCTGTATTCTTGCAAGACTCATACATATCGCAAGATACCAGGGTAATAGATAGTCTAGGCATAGATGCTCTGTATTCTTGCAAGACGCATACATATCGCAAGATACCAGGGTAATAGATAGTCTAGGGCATAGATGCTCTGTATTCTTGCAAGACTCATACACATCGCAAAATACCAGGGTAATAGATAGTCTAAAGCATAGATGCTCTGTATTCTTGCAAGACTCATACACATCGCAAGATAACAGGGTAATAGATAGTCTAAGGCATAGATGCTCTGTATTCTTGCAAGACTCATACATATCGCAAGATACCAGGGTAATAGATAGTCTAGGCATAGATGCTCTGTATTCTTGCAAGACTCATACACATCGCAAAATACCAGGGTAATAGATAGTCTAGGCATAGATGCTCTGTATTCTTGCAAGACTCAAACACATCGCAAAATACCAGGGTAATAGATAGTCTAAAGCATAGATGCTCTGTATTCTTGCAAGACTCATACACATCGCAAGATAACAGGGTAATAGATAGTCTAGGCATAGATGCTCTGTATTCTTGCAAGACTCATACATATCGCGAGATACCAGGGTAATAGATAGTCTAGGCATAAATGGTCTGTATTCTTGCAAGACATATCGCAAGATACCAGGGTAATAGATAGTCTAGGGCATAGATGCTCTGTATTCTTGCAAGACTCATACACATCGCAAAATACTTGGGTAATAGATAGTCTAGGCATAGATGCTCTGTATTCTTGCAAGACTCATACACATCGCAAAATACCAGGGTAATAGATAGTCTAGGCATAGATGCTCTGTATTCTTGCAAGACTCATAGACATCGCAAGATACCAGGGTAATAGATAGTCTAGGCATAGATGCTCTGTATTCTTGCAAGACTCATACATATCGCAAGATACCAGGGTAATAGATAGTTTAGGGCATAGATGCTCTGTATTCTTGCAAGACTCAAACACATCGCAAAATACTAGGGTAATAGATAGTCTAGGCATAGATGCTCTGTATTCTTGCAAGACATATCGCAAGATACCAGGCTAATAGATAGTCTTGGCATAGATGCTCTGTATTCTTGCAAGACATATCGCAAGATACTAGGGTAATAGATAGTCTAGGCATAGATGCTCTGTATTCTTGCAAGACATATCGCAAGATACCAGGGTAATAGATAGTCTAGGGCATAGATGCTCTGTATTCTTGCAGGATTCAATGCAAGTCAAAACCTGCAGATCTAAACTAAGACTCAAGTCGCACTGCATTATTAAGCCAAAATCATATTTAAACGTGGAACAAAGCTAATGCGTTGAAAAGTTAAGTTTTGACTCAAACGACGCATCGGCCTGATCAAAGTTGTTTTTTTCCTGACTGTCTTCAACATTCAGACGTTTCAATGCTGTTTATTTCTTGGTAACTTGAAATTAGAAACTCCCTTTTGTCATGGTCTGCGTCTAGACATCAGTAATTGAAAAATGACCCTTTCAATTGGGAGTAGTCTTAAAATTAAGAAACTCTATCCTCTTTTATGAGTTTGTCGATTTTTTTTTTGTGTTGTTGTTTCGTTTGCGTTATTTTTGTTATTGTTCTTATTTGTTTGTTTTCTTTTATGTATGTATGTATATATAATTATGTATATATATATACATATATAATTATATATATATATACATATACACACAATACACACACACACACACACATATATATATATATATATATATATATATATATATATGTGTTCGCGCATAGACTCATAACTTTTTATAAGACGCACCAAACGTGCACTGATTGGAATGATTCGCGTCAATGTTGATTTTAGCTCCAACTTCTTGAAAACCATCTGAGACGGGTTTAAACTGTTTCCCCCAATCTAATGTTGAAACAGCTTCCATTTCTTCAGGCTTTCTCTAAAAACTTGGAGTTCGTTAACTCCCACAAAATTACTACAAGGCATTGTAACATATAAGGCCTCTTTTGAATATCGAGTTATAAAGTTAAGAGTTACCACTGATATTGTTATTTGACACCCTGGTATTGTTATTTGACACCCTGGTATTGTTATTTGACACCCTGGTATTGTTATTTGACACCCTGGTATTGTTATTTGACAATTCAACACCGATACGATACCCTACAGCATTTTGACACACATTTGCCATTTTTTAAAAAATAATTCGTTCTAGTATTCAGGAACTTTCTTCCATCATCTTCTCATTTATCAATTACTTTTTCTTGCCCGACAAGAAGCATTCCTCCACGTTTTTTTCTTTCGACTTTAATTTTCGTATTCCGGACGGCACATTCCTCCATTTAAGACAAGGCTGTAATCTTCACGATTTACCTACATTTCCCCGTGGCCGACCGCCTGTAAAATGATTACCCGTTTATAACCGGGGCAAGCGGCGCGGTGAAGGCTTGTAATCAGCGCCATACAGGCTGCTGGTGACTGCAAGATACTGCCGGCCGGAGAACTCTTGCGCGCTCCTTAGTTTCATAGATGAACAAGGGAGAAAACGAGGAGTTGAAGAGGGAGAGTGAGAGAGAGATGGAGAAAGGGAGAGAGAAAGAGAGACAGAGAGATGTGGAGAAGGGGAGAGAGAGAGAAAGAGAGAGGGAGATCGAGAAAAAGAGAGAGAGAGAAAGAGAATGAGAGAGAGGACATGGACAGAGAGAGACAGAGAGAGACAGTCAGAGAGAGAGAGAGTGTGAGAGAGACAGAATGAGAGAGAGAAAAAGAGAGAGAGCGAGAGAGGGAGGAAGAGAGAGAGAGAGAGAGAGAGAGAGAGAGAGAGAGAGAGAGAGAGAGAGAGAGAGAGAGAGAGAGAGAGAGAGAGAGAGAGAGGACATCTTCACAAGTGTGAAAAATAGACCCTGATGGCAAAATTAACTACTTCAGTCTAAAAATTTGAAACCCATTATTTCTTCAGCTCATTTTGGCGCAATCATCTCTTTGACGGCATCTCTTGATAAATTGGTAAATAAAACAACTGCGATCTTCACATCAGATGGCGAAGACCTTGACCTAGATTAAGCTGCAAACTTATTTCTCACCCTCAGAGAGTTAACATAATAACCTCCGGGTAAAAGGGAGGAGGACGTAAAACAAAACTTCCAATTCAATGAGAATCAGAAACGATTTAAGCTTCGTAAATTGGATTCTATTTTAACCCCGCCACGAGCATACAAGGAAGCGATCCCTGTACATCCACAATGCTTCTCTGATCTCTAGATCTGGAGATTTCAGGCCGCTCCGCCAGATTTTATAGCTACCTCAAGAGGCGCTCCGATTTCAGTTCTGATCACCGAATCCCTCCGTCAAACAGCAGCCTCCCATTAGGTGGAGGTCTGAAACGATTCCTACCCTTCCCGAAGCTGGCGATTTCCCTGGGGGGTTAGCATCCATATTGATACAGGAAAAAAAAAAGACACAGCTAGCCCCGGTGAAACTCTCTTCTAAACCTTTTTCCTGTTTCTCTATCTCTCTTCCCTCTCTCTCTTTATCTCCCTCTCTGTCTGTCTGTCTGTCAGTCTGTCTCTCTGTCCCTCTCTCCCTCTTATTTTCCTCTCTGTCTCTCTCTTCATCTCTCTCTCTATCTTTCTCTCTTTCTGCCCCTCTCTTTCTTTCTCTCTTTCTCTCTCTCGCTCTCTCTGGCTCTTTCCTTCATAATTATGTTCAGATATTTGTCAGTTTGTTTATATGAATCTAAATTATTTGTCCTTTCCTGTCTTGATCTATTTTCATATCAACCCTTCTCTCTATTCTATCTTTCTCTCTGTGTCTTTCTGCCTGTCTCTCTGTATGTCCGTGTCTGTCTGCCGCTCTGTCTCTGTCTCTGATTGCCTGTCTGCCTGCCTCTCTCTCTCTCCCTCTCTCATTTTCTCTCTCTCTCTCTCATTCTCTCTCTCTCTCTCTCTCTCTCTCTCTCTCTCTCTCTCTCTCTCTCCGTCTCTTCAAGTTTTCGGCAATAAGTTTCGCGTCTAGACAATTTATTTTCCATATACAGTTTAACGTCTTCTGCACTTCGTTAATGGTCATCTTTCATCGCTTCACAGCTCGCTGTAATGAAACTTAAGCTCTGAGATCAGACGAATGCTCGTCCTCTTTGCAAGATTCAGTTTATATGTCCGTCTATCTGTCTATAAATCAGTCCATTTATCTTTCTAGAAGCTGCACTCAGCCTTGCTCTTTATCACTGCATTGTTCCTAGCTTACAAAATCATTTTATCTGACTTTGTTTGTCTCTCTATCCAACCATCTATCTGCCCATTCACTCATCCAACCATAGAGCTGTCTATCTATACGTCTATCTATTTATCTGACTATTATTTCTATCTCTTCATCCATACACCTCTGTCATTTTATCTGTCTATCTATCTATCTATCTATCCATATATCGTTTTATGTATTTATAAACATCTACCTATCTATCTCTATACCCGACTATGTTTTGATATAGCTATCTCTCCATCCCTTTATCTTCCTACCTAACATCTCTATCTCTATTCCCAACTATGTTCTGATATAGCTACCTATCCATCCCATTACCTTCCTACTTGTTTTTAACAAAAACTACATCACCTAAATACCTGTGATGATGTTCTTTACGGGTTAGATTTTAAACCGTCGGGAAAGTTTGGGCCGTCAACTGTTCACTTCCACCCTGACCGGTGGGTGCTTGTTGTTTCTCAGAAAAAGGCATGAAATCACATTTTTATGGACGAGCTTTATCTAGAAAGAAAGCCAACACATAAATATTTTATTTTTCTTGATATCGGAAGGTGAAATTTTTAATTTCAATACCTACATGTATTGTTTCCCATTTACTCGAACTTTCTTTTTCTTTACCTCATTCCCTCAGTGTATCAGATATATCACCCTGTCTTTTCCCCCTTGTATTATAATTGGTTTTTAATTATCGAATTCAAAGTCCTCTTTTTGACTTTTCACAAGTTTATCTGAAAACTGAACGCCAATTAACATCAGTCATACCAAGAAATGCCGTCATGGATTATTCATCCTGGAAGATAAAACTGGGACATTAGAAGATATGACCTGGAGCAGTATTGTTTCCTCGTCGACCTAGAGCCTTGTGCGCGGTTTGGGAGTGAGTAAAAACCGAAGGTTTGGTTGCGAGATAAGCGTGAGCTGGGGCTTGTCACATTGTTTGAGTGGAACAAGAAAATGATGAAGCGTTGTGTTGTGTCTGTAAACAGGATCGGCTGGATACACTATTGACCACTGGAGGAGAAAGAGTGAGTGAGACCAAGAGTGATGGAGATTGAGAGGCAGAGTGACATAGTGAGGAGAGGGTGGATGAAGAGAGAGAGAGAGAGAGAGAGAGAGAGAGAGAGAGAGAGAGAGAGAGAGAGAGAGAGAGACAATCAGAGAGACACAAAGAGAGGAAGAGATAGACAGCGTGTAAATAACATTTAAGATCGAAAGGTTACAAGTTACCCCGGCAAATGAAGATCAAACAAACAGCGACAGTGTAGATACAACAAAGTACACATGCTGGACCGCCGTAAAACAATGGCAAAGCAAGACAAGCGAACTCTGGCTCCAACAAGCGGTCAACTCGGACTATACCCATCCAGCCGCGCGATTATTCCTCTCCCATCCTTGAACTCCCCGAGTAACGGATATTTTCTCTATAAGCGATCGGCTCGTGGCTCGCCAACTATCGACTCCTCCAAGTTTTTTAGCTCCCTGGACCGACCCCGCGGATGGCGGGGAGGGGGGGGAGGGGGGGGAAGGTGGGGGGGAAGGGGTCTGCGGCCTCTCTGTGTTGTAACAACTGGTTTTCTGGTTCCCACACTGATCGGCCCATTACAGACACGGAGAATTGCCTGGCCGAGCGGTAAAAAATCGCCCTTTTTGAAGCGATTGTGTGTCATCGAATCAAGCCAAGCAACATCTTCAAACGGTCTTTTCTCAATCTCGTGACTCCAGTGACTTTTTTTTTTTTTTTGTCTTTTTCTGTCTGATTCAAGCTACAGTCGCTTGAGCGGTCAAATGGTGTTTGGTCCAGTGTTGGCTTACCGATGACCATGTCTTTAGGATACCTGTTTTCTGGACTTTTACTGGACACAACAGCTGTGGAGTCATTCCAGCGTAAGAGAGATTCAACATTCCATTCTGGGTTAGAAGGAAAGATGAGTTTCACCTTTATGTGGCAATGGATGTGCAAAGAGACTCTCAAACAGAGAAACTATCTCTGATTTCCTTGCAGGATATAACTAAATTTCTTCGTTTTTATAGCTGATTTTTGGCTCGAAATGAGCATGCTCTTTACCAAAAAATATGGAGCAAATTTATTACACAGATAGGAAGGCATATTGATTTTGCAATTAAACAGTGATTTTTCTGAGTTTTTACAATACAAAGTTTCTTAACTTCTATTTAAGGTTCGAGAGTGTTTCTGTAACGGATTTTAGGCACTTTAAGCCATCGTGAGTATTTGTAGCAAGGAGATAGCGAGCAAAAACTTAAAAAAAAAGAACCCAGCTAATGATTAATCTGTCTGTAATGAGAATCAACAAGCTATCTGCTTACATAAACCCAGAGCCATCATTTCTCAACAAAGGTCGGAGAATACATTTCTGGATATTAGAGGAACTTTGTAAAGATCATTATTCAGGTGTTTCTAATTCCAGCTGTGTCAAAGCGTGATAAACGAAGCAACTAATGTGCTTGGGACAGTTAGAAGAAAGGTTAATATGAACGACATAGCAATATGGCATGGGGCTGAGAAATACGTTATCTTCAAAGAATTCTCGCTCTAGAAAAATGCTTGACATAAATCACCTTTCGTTCTCAGCGCATCTAAGGCTCCAAGAATCTTGAATAAACATCCATTAACTTTCTTGGAAGACACCAAAAATGTAAGATAAGCGAAACTGACTTTCCGGCTTTGTTGATGTACACGTGTTGCCAAACGCGTCGACCAGGACTTGGATGTCATTCGTGCTCGCAGCAGATTTCCTGGAATTTTTACCAACCAGCTGTTCTTAGAACCAACCTGAGACGATGCCGGGAGTTGTGTATTCCGCAGGTTGAGGGAGTTTTCACCTGACTGTGAGTACAACAGGTGTGTGGTGCTCATTGCCCGGGCAATCAACATTTTGTATATTGAGGTTGGACAGCATTTATGTGTCCACTCCAAAATGATTATGTTTGTAAAGAGAACCAAACTGTTTCAATGTCTTGATAGCCACGCACAATGCTTGCATTTATCTAACGAAAAAAAAAGGGAAAGTGTGCACAGCATGGCTCTAATGTGATTAGTAGATTGTAACACAACTCCGCAGTTTTACTCTAGGAATACACTTAAACAATAAACCCTCTAAACCAACTCCGATATTACCTGAAGAGACGTCCAACAGTAAAGAATCACCATCGTGCACCACTACCTCAGTCACCATCTTTATATTCATCCGATTTTTTAATCCGATCTATCGCAATTATTGGATATGCTTTATAAATTATCTGTACCACCATCTTCATTACGAGCCTCAACATATTACCGTTATCTTTTTCTTCGAAAGAAGCAACTCACAGTTATCTTCAAAATCGTCAAAGTTTTTCTTTCTTTGCTTTAGCTTATCATCAGGCAAGTCTCACATCTCCTTTTTCTTCTTCTTCTTCTTCTTCTTCTTCTTCTTCTTCTTCTTCTTCTTCTTCTTCTGCTGCTGCTGCTGCTGCTGCTGCTGCTGCTGCTGCTGCTGCTGCTGCTGCTGCTGCTACTACTACTACTACTACTACTACTACTACTACTACTACTACTACTACTACTACTACTACTACTACTACTAATGCTACTACTACTACTACTGCTACTACTAAAACAAAGATAAAACAAAACCAATATGCGTTGTATTAAACAAGCGAGCTTTGCCTCTAGTATTTTACATTATTTCTGATCTCCCAGTTACCTCGCTTATTCATCAGTCGAGAAAAAAATAACCTTAACAGCTAACGCACACTGTACTGAGAAGAATCTGACCAATTTTCTGATGTGGGGCGGTGAAGGAGCAACTCTTCTGTATAGACATATCAAGCATCATCGTAGCTCGCGCGGAGACCAAAGATAATGCTATAGCCGTAATCAGGAGTGCCATAGAGTGTTGCGCGATCCTGCACAAGTCTTGAATACAGGGTAACACACAGAGAGGGAGGGAGTGCTGTAAATCTTTAAGGGGAAAGCGCCTCTTAAAAAATCCCAACTTTTATGTGAGTGTGTGAAAGGAAGAAAATTAACGGGCGCTCGCACAGGAATGTATAAGGTTTTGTATAAATTGAGGGGGATTGAATATTTTTTTTATTATTTTTTTTTTATACAGCTAACTTTTTCGTTTGTCTTTTTTACTCTATGATCGTATAAAGTTTTATTCCTTAGGCTCTCTTTACACCGACGGAAGAAAATCGAATAATTTTGTTTTGCTTTAGAAAAAATTCCTCTACAAAATTTCCTTGTCCTCCTCCAACTCACTCCCGTCACATCTCTGTCTGTATGTCAGTCTGTCTGTGTATGTAATTTATGGCTATTCGTTGAAGCGTATACCTTAATATCTTCCTAGATCCTTTCTCTCTCTCTCTCTCTCTCTCTCTCTCTCTCTCTCTCTCTCTCTTTCTCTCTCTCTCATCTCTATCTGTCCATATGATTTTTTTAAAGAGTATTTTTATTTGTGCGTCTA
This sequence comes from Elysia crispata, assembly GCA_033675545.1. Classification (NCBI taxonomy): domain Eukaryota; kingdom Metazoa; phylum Mollusca; class Gastropoda; family Plakobranchidae; genus Elysia; species Elysia crispata. The sequence goes on along the minus strand of JAWDGP010004155.1, from coordinate 264,237 downwards.
TCCGTATCTGCCTACCTGTCTATCTTCATCTGGTCTGTCTCTAACAATTTCTCTTTCTGTCTTCCTATCGCCCCACCTGTTTTTTATCCTCTCCATCTGTCTGTCTCTGTGTGTGTGTCTCTCTCTTCTCATTGATCTCTTTCAGTTTCTCTCATTCTTTTCTGTAAATGTGTATGTCAATATGTATGTCTTCAGTTGTCTTTTCGTCTCATTATTTCTATTATTTCTCCTCAATTTTAATATGAGAATATCAGATTATATGTCACATCTCTAATGCTGTTCAGAAACAGATAAAAATTTTCATTATTATCACACACGATTCCTAAAAAGAAAAACCGGAATAAGTTACACACATATTAAAAAATTAATCCATCTTTACACGTTTTACACAAAAACATTTATCATACAACCCTTTTATTTTATTTCGCCTTCCATGTGTTTGATGTGACACTAAAACGCACTAATCTAACAGATGAAACTTGGAGATTACCAGTCCCAAGTTGCAGAATTATAGAAATAGGACCATACATGAGCGACAAAATGTGAGCAATCCTTCAATCCGATAAGCAATCCTTCAATCCGACAAGCAATCTAAAAGCTTTTAAACACCGTCCATCAGCAAGAGATCATCTTTTTGGACGTAAACGCTGAAATGCCGAAATGATGAGGAAATTTTCTACTCTGTGATGGACGTTAGGCCCACTTCGGCTTAAACAGCCAGAAAATTGTAGTGCGTTTTTTTATATATTTTTTTGTAACTCATTTTTCTTAAAAACAAAAAAACCAAGGAAAAACAGAAAAAACAGATCTTTCTCTAGATCTAGCTCGAGTATAACATCCCATTCCTCACAACATCAGAGCCTGTGAAATGTGAGTTCAGATTGTCAGAGAACAAGTTGGAAGCGGTGTTGTTACACGCGTCTGGTGGAAAACAATTGATCATAGAATCACAGTTCCGTCAGGGTTGCACCAGTCAGCATCTCTCACATGAAGCTACAACATGTGTTCACAAATGTTTCAGAATTTGATGAACCGCAAGTATTTCGTGTTTAAAGACAAAAAAAAAAAAAAAAAAGAGCAATGGTGGAAAGTAAGACTAAGAAAAAAAAAATAAAGAAAAAAAGTATTATAAGTTCACAAATAAAAATGTGCAATGGTAACTAAGACTAGAAAGATAAAAAAAGAAAAAAAGGTATTACACGTTTAAGGCTAAAAAATGACGGAAAAAAAGGTATTGCAGATTTACAAATTATACAAATTAGCAATAGATGAAACTAAGGCTAAAAATATCACAAAAAAAAGGCACTGCAGATTTACAAATACAAATAACAAATAGATCAAACTAAGGCTAAGAGTTAACAGATAAAAGGTATTGCACATTTACAAATTATACAATTTAGCAATAGATGAAACTACCACTAAAAAATAACAGAAAAAAGGCATTGCACATTTACAATTAAAAAAAAGCAATGGTTATAACAAAGACTAAAAAATAGTGGAAAAGAGGTATAAAAACGGACAAACAGAAATGTTCCAAAATTAATTGCTGTTTGATCTGTCCACCATAGCCGTTTTACGGCTAAACTGTTTGCTTTTCAATGTTATAATAATACTAGTGTTTACAAAGCGAGATTGCTCCCCAGATTAAACCGATGGCTCAGTGGGTAAATAGAAGCTGAGCATAGTCGCAACCTCTTCTACATTTCTCGTTTAGTCTCTCTCTGAAGCACTTTAACT
>JAWDGP010004155.1:222500-260000 GCA_033675545.1 Elysia crispata | reverse complement strand
GAGGGAGAGAGAGAGAGAGAGAGAGAGAGAGAGAGAGAGAGAGAGAAAGAGGAGAGGAATTGGATCATACATCACTAAGACTTTCTTTCCATGTATACTCAGAAATCAAACATGTCCACGCAATAACCAGAGGACGACTTGAAGCTGTTCAGATCATCTCCTGACATAATGAGTATCGACTGAGTAACTAGCAGAAATACAGTAGATTACTTCTCCGATACAACAAATGTTGATAACCTTAGCAACATCGATTACCAGATTTGATTCTTAGATGATTCTATATTTCATGCACAATAATAAAAGCTATACAACGATATAAAAATAAAACTTTCCGTGATAAAAAATCTGGACTAGCCTGCCTGGCTGTTAGATTTCCTCACGACACGCAAAAGTGCAGCGCCATAGAGGAGACATGAAGAACGTAAGCTTCATCCTCACCACAATCTAAATCATAGAGGTGTGGAAAAGTTAATCGCCGTCATGTAGCAGACATACGGATCATGATCCATTGTTTGAAGCGGACACACGGATCATGATCCATTGTTTGAAGCGGACATACGGATCATGATCCATTGTTTGAAGCGGACATACGGATCATGATCCATTGTTTGAAGCGGACACACGGATCATGATCCATAAGTGGATCATTCCATTGTTTGAAGCGGACACGGATCATGATCCATTGTTTGAAGCGGATCATGATCCATTGTTTGAAGCGGACACACGGATCATGATCCATTGTTTGAAGCGGACACACGGATCATGATCCATTGTTTGAAGCGGACACACGGATCATGATCCATTGTTTGAAGCGGACACACGGATCATGATCCATTGTTTGAAGCGGACACACGGATCATGATCCATTGTTTGAAGCGGACACACGGATCATGATCCATTGTTTGAAGCGGACACACGGATCATGATCCATTGTTTGAAGCGGACACACGGATCATGATCCAATGTTTGAAGCGGACATACGGATCATGATCCATTGTTTGAAGCGGACATACGGATCATGATCCATTGTTTGAAGCGGACACACGGATCATGATCCAATGTTTGAAGCGGACACACGGATCATGATCCATTGTTTGAAGCGGACACACGGATCATGATCCAATGTTTGAAGCGGACACACGAATCTTGATCCAATGTTTGAAGCGGACACACGAATCTTGATCCAATGTTTGAAGCGGACACAGAATCTTGATCCAATTTTGTAAGCAACACACGAAATTATGATCCAATGTTTCAGGCGAACACATGGATCATGATCCAATGTTTGAAGTGGACACACGAATCATGATCCAAAGTTTGTTTGCAGCGGATACACGGATCATGACCCCAAAGATAGTCCGGGCGAATAAACTGTATACACATCTTGTTGGGGACACGCACGGATCTTAACATAAGTTGTTTCAGAATACGCACGGATCTTAACCCAACTTATACAGGATTATGCTTTGATCATGAGGTGACCATATTATACGATATTTGGTTTCTCTACCGAGCGTCTCTAACTGACTGAGCGCCGCTACCTTAAATGGCTCATACAACCTTTGAATTGCCGCTCACGCCCCAGCTACCATAAATATCACACACACACACACACACACACCAGATGACCCATACTGGACACCCACTCACACCAGATGACCCCATAATGGACACCCACTCATACATATTCTGGTCATGGGTCGGTCAACTCCCTCGTTCTCTCCAATTCTCTTGTCCCGCCTGTGTTGATAATTTGGAAACGTCTGTTCCTTAATCAGTGTGGGCTAGTAGGACGGACTTAGTAGACTTAGAAACCTCTACGATAGGCATACATTGTAGAGATATTGCAAAAAAAGTTATAGTTATCAAAAGTGACTTCTTTTAATTTTATTGTTATTGGACTCGTTTTGTAAGCTCTCAAAGAGTTATTTTTCCACTTAGTTACAGACCCACAATCTGTGAGCATCTTTCAAACTGCACATGCTCTTTACAACATGCCGAAATGAAATCTCTTAAGGACTTACTGAAAATCTTGTCATCTAATTTTGGTTAACTTATTTTAAACTGGAGATGTTTGTTTTTTTTCTGGAATTTCTAAATGTATTCAAAACTTCTTGTTTCTCTATTGTCTTAAATAGGCGTATTGTACGATTTGGCGATTATGATTTCTTGACGTTATCCTCAGTATGTTCTTGAAATGTGTGACTATTTTCTGTAATCGATTCCTGGGGAAAATGTCGAGTATACGAAATGAGTTTAATTTTGCATCTTAGGGATTGAGCTTCCGCACGAAGCTCTGTCTCCAAGATTTTTCCTCCCTACGGATGTTGGCTGGGGGGGAACTTCTGAGGTGCCCACCGCCCCGGAGACTCAACAGGTCGTCATTGTTTTAACAAAGATCGGTGGAAGCCCGTCTCTAAAATGTAATCAGGTCGAGCCTAATGTAAACTCTGGCTGTAATCCACGGCACCTCTGGCGCTCCTCGGAGCCACAAATCACAATAGATGGCCACATTGTTAATACAGATCGGGGCCATGTTTATCCTGGCTGCTCCTTCGTTCCCCAGTCAGGAGCCGGGTCATGTGGAGACAGAATCATCCTTACGGACGGGAAAGGGGGGAGAACTGTGCGCTCACTAATCTGCCGCCATCTTTGTGGAATTCCTAAACATCCTGCTTTATCATTTTTGCTTTCACGGGGTCGAGTTCCACCTCTCTAGTGCCCATCGCTCTAAGATCTCGTTCATATCAGCGAGAAGACAAGAATAACGACAGTAAAGCTCAAATGGAATACAGAGCATCAAAAAGCAGTTTGACCGAGCTTTTAAAAAGTCCTCATCAAAATTAAAATTACTAAAACCTATAAACCATTTTTTCCGTTTTCCAATTTGTCGACCAGAATTTGAACAGTATGTTGAGATTAATGTTTTTTTTTTTTTTAAATCTGGATTAATTTTTTTAGGTTTGCAAACTTCAGACACGAAGTCATCACTTAATCAAATTACTCTCTAAAGGAAAAAAAAATAAAGACTCAAGTTTTCGACTCCATCCTGATGGGATTTCTTCTACTTTTGTGGTTACAAGATTCTTTCATGTTGAGAAAGTATAGTTTAGATTCAAACCCGATGGTGTTTTATGCTGATGAAACATGCGGGTCACCTCGAACTGTATATCGTCCTCAGATTACAGCAATACCCGGTAGTTGGACCCATGCGATATATCATGTCTCAAACACTCGTACTAGCTAGTGGTTATTGCTTTCAATCATTCTCTTTAACTTCTTTTCTCTTACTGTTTGTATGATCCGAGACCTCGTTATCCCAACTAACCAGAGGATAGCTGTTCTCTGCGATTCTGGTATGCTTGCGCTTCGGAACTTAATTTTTTTCAATCAGAACTTCAAACAATAGCGTTTGCTCTACTACGTGCCAATGAAATTAAAAGATACGTGAAGAATTTGTATCAGAAAAGTTGATCAAATGCCGGGTCAAGCCGGGCTGGCAACAATCAAGACTCTAATAATTAAGGATGTATTGGCTTCCAGATTAGCAAGACACAACCCGCAAGATGGCCGACTAACGTGCTCTTTTCATAAGATCGTGATTGTGGGATGAATAGAATTTTTCATCTTACCTCAAAAACTCTAGCAATATTCAACGCTTTTATCTTTTCATATACGTATCAAACATCTAATTTTGGAAAATATGGAGATGAATTTTTTTTTTTTTTTTTTTTTTTTGGGGGGGGGGGGGGGGGTGTGTTTGGTTTTTGCACTGTGAGCGCGGCAACTCCTGGTGTAGAGAATCGTTTTTTCTCAGTGATGAGGCAGGCGTGGCCGATGAGGCGAGACTTGTGTCCGCCTGACTGGTCAATGCCATCAACACGGGGCAGCCGTGTGGACTGAGGCGGTCAGACTCCACCAGGTCTCCCAGCCCGATGCTTGACCTGCGCACTGGGGACAGAAGGTGCAGCATAACTTGAGCTGATCTTCGTTCGCAACGATCTTGGTTTTTTTTTTTTTTTTTTTTTAAATTGTGATCGGGGTCGTTAATGACTTATTACGGGAGAAAAAACATCTTAAAATTAAAAAAAAAATCAACTCGGAAAAAAAAATCAACTCGGAAAGTGTTTTTCACTTTAGACAGACCAGGAGACATTCGGACCACACAGAATATTCTTTATGGATAGTTTGGTGTGCGCTTACACAAGTCTAACACATACATAAAAAAAACTATCCTTACAATATTGACAGCTAGGGTTTATTGAATAGACAAATTAATCACTGGGTATCTTGTATGATTGTATAAGTTTTACTAGAAGAAAGAGAAGTATATCGTACATCCGATTGGCTAAGAGGGGAACAGCAATAAAATGAGCTAAGTCGACTCAGCTAAGTGAGGCCCTCATGGATTAATGACATTTCCTGAATCATAGGAACACACACAATACTTGAGGTAAAGCAAACCACAAAGTTTTGAATAACTTTAGTACAATACCATAAACATAACGTGCTCTACGGAAAAGTCGAGGCGATTCGAAGGAGAGGAAGACAGATGTACGCCACATCAAGCACAACCAGGGAGCAAAAAGTAAACGGATTTTTGAGAAGATGGAAAGAGCATCAAAGCTGATAAACAATTGAATAACTTCTCTTAAAATTTCTTCTAGCTAAATTCTGATGCCAGCTATTTTACAGTGTTGAAAGGATGTTTGAAATGAGGTTGTAGCACTCACGCTACCCGTACAAAGTATTGCGTCAATGTCACCCAAGCGTGGTCAAGTTCGCTGGAAAACACGCCTCGTCTGAAATTGTATGAATTTGAACCTTAAAAGGTTCTTCTAAAGTCTACAAAAATTACATTGTGCAGTATGTTTCTTCTGGAAAAAGTCTCAATGTGGCCTATTTCCGAGCGCTTTTCAGCCTGTTATTTTTTTATATCTTTGTAAAACAAGCGCTCACTATAATCATTGATAGTTTCGATTAATTTAAAAATTACAAAATAACAAAATGATGGCTCCAGTCACTCCTTGTATCCATGGCAACAGCTAGTCAGTCGACTGTCAAACTGCCCATTTATTGCCTTTAAATATCTCTCAACCCCATCCTTACTCACTCAGAAACTCTCTCTTTCACTCTTTCCTCTCTCTCTCTCTCTCTCTCTCTCTCTCTCTCTCTCTTTCTGTCACTCTTCCTCCATATCACTCTCTTCTATATTTCTCTTTGTTTATCGCAAGTTTACTCCTTCGCTCTACGACCTCGCCAACCTTATCCCCAGTTAATTAATGTAAAAAAAGATGGATAAAATCCAGCTTTTCTGTCCCATTTCGGAGATCGGACCTAGACACTGTTTACAAGAACATGCTCTTATAAAGACTCACAATTTTCAAATATTTATCTAACAATCACGACTTTTTAACATTATATCAAAGTTATTTACTTTAAGTTATCAAAATCATTTTCGAGATAATTGTGTGTTATATCTTTAAAAATCTATAAATCTTCTCTTGTTAGATTTAATGAAACTCCACTTGTCACCTAACTCCAGGCTGAGGGCACAGAGGAGATTTTGTATCAGTCCAGACTTTAGATTGGATCATACGATCCCTACGGGTCGAGAAAAATGAGCTCATGGCACAAAGAATAAACGAAGTCAGTATATGTAGATTTGTCTTTTAGAGGGAATTTTAAATAATTTGAGAAGATCGAGAAAAATGAGCTCATGGCACAAAGAATAAACGAAGTCAGTATATGTAGATTTGTCTTTTAGAGGGAATTTTAAATAATTTGAGAAGATCGAGAAAAATGACCTCATGGCACAAAGAATAAACGAAGTCAGTATAATATAAATTTGCCTTTTAGAGGGAATTTTGGATAATTTGAGAAATCTAAATGGCACCATTGTTACCATTGTTACATTTTCTTGCAACTAGAGTTTAGAAGAGTAAAAGATTTCGTAAAACAGACGGTAATTTTAATTCCAGTTTCTGAAATGTCTATCAACTTTTAAAGTCTTTTTCATAATTTCCATACTTTTATCATTAAAATCGTTTCCATCACAGCATCACAGTCCTCAGATCAGAATCAGCGTCATGTTTCTTTTTTCCCTCCTGCTGATACTTTTCTATAAGATACGAAACATTTTTCTCTCTACCTGTAGACACTCTGCAACCAATGAAAAAAATCTGACGCACATAAACCGCAAGCTATGGGAAATCAGCTAACAGTGTACTTCTCTGGCCCATTTAAAGAACGTTTTATACACTAAGGTATTATTATAAATTGCTCGGAATTCCCGCCAATAATGTGTCTTGAAGTGCACTGCCTTCTGGGAATTCATAGCTAGCTGCATTTATTTGAACCATAAGAACTATAAACTAACTTTGTTAAATGCAAGTCTATTTTTAGGTTTATTAAAACATTTATTCAGGCTGAAATAACTGCGCGGCTAAGAATTCCCACAAAGCTGTGCACTTTTACTCACTTCATGCGAAAACTCACAGATTTCTAATAAGCTTTTGAAGGTATCGAAGAACAGATTTGGAAAGAACAGAATTAGATGATGTCGTTTAATATACACGTTTAAAAAGATCTCTAAATATATTAGGATTTTACAAAACTGGCAAATATTCTTATCAAATTTGTCAGCCCCCCGAGTCCTCTCCCCGCCAAAACAAGGAATAAAAACAGGACAAGAATACCAAGGCTCAACGCGGGCGTTGTTTAGTGGGGTACTATTTTGTGTGCATTTTTGTACGCTTATTGGTACAGCTATCACTCAGCCTTGACCCTGTTTGTTTAACTTAACTGAAAGCTTCATGTCAAAGAGGGGGGGGGGGGGGGGGACGCAAAGCTTGAAGGTCCCGGATTTTAATAAATCGACGTGATAAACGGGAAGACGTTATATAGTGAAGTCCTGTCGCTTTACGACGAGGTGCCTGTGTGGTTGTAAATAGTCTCGACCGATCATGGCCTACTAGTACGTGTGTGATGGATGACGTTCTAAACTAACAAACGAGCGAGAGGTCAGGATAGCTGAATATAGCTTTTGCCTCTATAAAACTTTTGTTTTGTTGACTTAAAAAAAAAGGTAGGTGCAAGATAAAAAACGAGATTTTTTTAAAATCTAAAACGTAATATCATGAAAAACGTTGGGTAGAATTACGTTCTATTTCGAAGAGAATTGTTTACTACATTGCTGTTTAGATAGCTAGGTAGGTGGAAAGATAGATAGGTAGAGAGATATAATGAGATAATGAAAGACAAAAACACAATATACACATTTATGTATAAAGATCAATTGATAGAGATGGGGAGAAAGAAAGAGAAAAGGAAAAAAAAAAAAAGAGAGAGAGAGAGAGAGAGAGAGAGAGAGAGAGAGAGAGAGAGAGAGAGAGAGAGAGAGAGAGAGAGAGAGAGAGAGAGAGAGAGAGAGAGAGAGAGAGAGAGAGAGAGAGAGAGAGAGAGAGCGAGAGCGCTCGTAATTTGCAGAGATAGCTGTACACCTAACATAAATGTGAGAAATGGCAAGAGGAATGTAGGAAGATGGAACATCTCTAGAAAGATATCCAGTACTAAATTTAACCAACATTTATTTAATCCGTATTTAGACTGTCCTGATTTAAGATTTAACCAATTTCGTTCTTTCGATTTTTCCCGACACAGAACAAAATTAGGTTGTTGATTTTTTGAAACAAAGGATAGAGTCATGACATATTGATGATTAAATCAAAGCGAAAAAGAAGAAGAAGAAGAAGAAGAAGAAGAAGAAGAAGAAGAAGAAGAAGAAGAAGAAGAAGAAGAAGAAGAAGAAGAAGAAGAAGAAGAAGAAGAAGAAGAAGAAGAAGAAGAAGAAGAAGAAGAAGAAGAAGAAGAAGAAGGAGAAGAAGAAGAAGAAGGAGAAGAAGAAGAAGAAGAAGAAGAAGAAGAAGAAGAAGAAGAAGAAGAAGAAGAAGAAGAAGAAGAAGAAGAAGAAGAAGAAGAAGAAGAAGAAGAAGAAGAAGAAGAAGAAGAAGGAGAAGAAGAAGAAGAAGAAGAAGAAGAAGAAGAAGAAGAAGAAGAAGAAGAAGAAGAAGAAGAAGAAGAAGAAGAAGAAGAAGAAGAAGAAGAAGGAGAAGAAGAAGAAGAAGGAGAAGAAGAAGAAGAAGAAGAAGAAGAAGAAGAAGAAGAAGAAGAAGAAGAAGAAGAAGAAGAAGAAGAAGAAGAAGAAGAAGAAGAAGAAGAAGAAGAAGAAGAAGAAGAAGAAGAAGAAGAAGAAGAAGAAGAAGAAGAAGAAGAAGGAGAAGAAGGAGAAGAAGAAGAAGAAGAAGAAGAAGAAGGAGAAGAAGAAGAAGAAGAAGAAGAAGAAGAAGAAGAAGAAGAAGAAGAAGAAGAAGAAGAAGAAGAAGAAGAAGAAGAAGAAGAAGAAGAAGAAGGAGAGTAGCAATTGTGATTCAGCATCGAGCAACCCAGTAATGTGAGGTCTCTCTTAGAAACATCCAGTCCTAGCAGTCTAGAAAAGTATCTCTCTCTGACAGCGATAAAACTCCTTTCTTGTCTCGTTCGAGACGAGACTTTAGGAGAATGAACGAGACCTACTGGAGCTAACTCATCTTAAAGTAACGCCCCGCCTAAGCCCTCTAAATTATTGACATCGTCTTATCTGTACACAATAAACAACAGCTTCTGGCGGAGGAGAGAGAGAGAGAGAATAAAAAAAGACAAACCTCCACCATCCTAACACAATTACTTACGATTTTAGTTGCAGGGCAGGGCGGCCCTGGCACAGGCAGAGACGTTTTGCTCACAGACAGGCAGATGCCGCGTTCTTTGCAGGTTTTTAAATACCTTTGAACCTGAAGTTACAGAAATCCTATAGAACTACATAAAATTTCCTTATTAGGACTGGAATGGCGAAAGCTTTACAGGAACAACTTTACCGAGAGGAGAGTTGCAAACACATAATTTGGCAACAAAAAACTAGTTAGAATTGACGCTGAACGCGGAAGTTAAAAAAACAAGGATGATCATTAAAAGAGACCAAAAACCACCACCACCACAAAATGTAATGAACCCAACATAACTTTGCTTTCTAACATTTTACAGTACATATCTTGAAAGTAATTATAAATCGAAAAGGCGCATGAATACCAAGCGAAAAATATCTATGCATGCAATCTCAGCGCCTTCTCGAAACTTCAGCATCACGCCTGTGTAAGTCCTAGGATAGATGCCTTATCTCTGGGCCATCGAAAGCTCTTCCCGTGATAGAGAAAAAAACGCAGCATCAATCTACTCCTTGAATTGAAGCATGATTATATAGAAATTGAAATGTCACCATTTCTTCAAATGGAAAACCGGAATTCAGATCATGGACAGCTATACAGATGCTCTTCCGAAACCCAGGAATGGTTCCGAGAAATCTCCTTAAGGCAGCTTGTAGCACGTCAAGACAGGCCACAGGGTTATGGAAGCTAAGAAACATTTACTACCCTCGATACCTCAAAGCAGAAACCAAGGAATTGTACAGCATATGATGGCATCTGTACAAACATCTGATTGTAGGAACATCGGGAAAGATGGACGGGCAAGGGAGATAAACTCAGGATTAAAGCAAACGCAGCAGACGTGCGCCATAGAACTCTTCTGCCACTGAGGTAATCTCCTGGACCTTCTATCACGAACTCTAGCCGCAGTATGTATGGATTGATTTTCCTTCATAAGTTTTGAAGGTCTCGCAGCTAGGATGGGCATTCAACAAGGCACTACCAGAGAAAGATCTCTACATCTAACACCAAATCTAGAGTGAGTGAACGTGTCAGAAACCTTGACCCTTTCTTTAGAATATTGACATAAATCTAGATCTACCTAGGCCTTGTAGCATTATGTGATAAATCTATGTATATATCTCGGCCTGGTAGGACAATGTCATAAATTTACATCTATCTTGACCTAGTATGTTTATGATATAAATCTGTTATCTACCTAGCCTGGTAAGATTGTGCCATAAATATAAACCTACCGAGGCTTGGTATGATTATGACACAGGCTAAATGTATCATCTACCTAGGCTGGTATGTTTATGGATGAGTTTTGCTACAAAACGAAAATATTTCGTGCAACACATGGCCAGCGCAAAGCCGTGAAACGGACTGAAGAAGCGCACCGACAAAATGATACTACACACGATATTTCAGCCAATACTGAGCTTTTCTTCTCCTTTATGAATAATGGACACTATAGCTACATGGCGCCTGAAAAGACCACCAGAATTATGTCAACAAAGATAACCGCTTCACGCATAAACAAAACCAACTAGATAATTTTGTAAAAATCCAAATTAATCATAAACCCTTTTCAATATCCATTGCAACTTGAAATTTTTGGACAGCTAGGAATCTCTTCAAGGCAGTGTGCATTATCAGGCACTTTTTGCGGGAATTCCTTGCACTTTTAAGAAGGTTGAAAAGGATCTATAAATAAATTTGAAAAATACAACTTTAACTGATTTCTTATATTATAGAAACTGATTGGAATAATGCGTCATGGTCAAAATTTTCCATGAACACAAGTGAGGGCGCTCCAAACCGAACGGCCTAAAAAGATTATATTGACGACTTAGAATCTTTTTCAGAACTTATTATATTATGAGACAGATCAAGTTGAAATACAGAATTTCTCAAATGTTTGATTTCACCTTTGAGTTAAACCTGTAAACCCCTCTGATCACGACTGTCTAGATTCAAGAAACACAGAAATGGCTGAGGGTATTATTAGTATCATTATTATTATTATTATTATTATTATTATTATTATTATTATTATTATTATTATTATTATTATTATTATTATTAATATTATTATTATTATTATTATTATTATTATTATTATTATTGTTATTATTATTGTTATTATTCTTATTTATTCTTATTCTTATTCTTATTGTTCTTCTTCTTCTTCTTCTTCTTCTTCTTCTTCTTCTTCTTCTTCTTCTTCTTCTTCTTCTTCTTCTTCTTCTTCTTCTTCTTCTTCTTCTTCTTCTTCTTCTTCTTCTTCTTATTATTATTATTATTATTATTATCATCATCATCATCATCATCATTATTATTATTATTATTATTATTATTATTATTATTATTATTATTATTATTATTATTATTATTATTATTATTATTATTATTATTATCATTATTATTATTATTATCATTATTATCATTATTATTATCATCATCATTATTATTATTATTATTATTATTATTATTATTATCATTATCATCATCATTATTATTATTATTATTATTATTATTATTATTATTATTATTATTATTATTATTATTATTATTATTATTATTATCATTATTACAAGTTGAAAACCCAATGGTACGAACTAGACCCTGATGTCAATTTGCAGAAGCTGGGGTGCTTGTTGTGTATTAAATAAGCTTATAAACATATCTTAATATCTCTACTTTTACTTACAATCATGAATCAATTATATGCCACCTATCTATCTTTACCTTAAATGAAGATAGATCTCTTCAATTCGAAACCCAGAATTTAGATTTATATCTTAAATCTTTGGAAATTTGAAGCTTTAACGTAAAAGCTTTTGATTTAGGTATACCTGCCGCAAATATAAAGGCCTTTTATCTGGAATCCATGTACAAGCAACTTTTTTATATGCTTTACTTTGATCTATAACATGTAGATCTATTCCAAATGGTCATACATCTGCCGCCGCCTACATTGTGAGGAAGTAGTTAGCACATTCACCTTTTTCTTCTTATGATTATTATCATTATTACTATTATTATCTTTTATATCATCACTTGGTACTAAATGATATTAGCTGATCAGGGTTTGATTTCTATTAATCTTTCTATCTATCTAATTATTTACCTGTTTATCAATCTATCTATCTATCTATCTATCTATATATCTAGCTCATTATTTACCTGTTTATCAATTTATCTATCTATCTAATTATTTACCTGTTTATCAATCTATCTATCTATCTATCTAATCATTTACCTGTTTATCAATCTATCTATCTATTTAACTATTTACCTGTTTATCAATCTATCTATCTATCTACCTATCTATCTATCTATCTATCTATCTATCTATCTCATTATATTCCTGTTTATCAATTTATCTATCTATCTAATTATTTACCTGTTTATCAATCTATCTATCTATCTGATTATTTACCTGCTCATCAATATATCTATCTATCTAATTATTAACCTGTTTATCAATCTATCTATCTATCTAATTATTTACCTTTTTATCAATCTATCTATCTAGCTAATTATTTACCTGTTTATCAATCTATCTATCTATCTACCTATCTATCTATCTAATTATTTACCTGTTTATCAATCTATCTATCTATTTACCTATCTACACGAATCTCTTTTTATCAACCTCTTTAGATACCGAATTTTTCAAATGTGTTTATTTATCCTTTTCTTCAAACTTCACCTTTTGACATAACAAATTTAGATAATCTACGAAATTTCGTTATCTGCGTTTCCTAAGCGAGTTTTTTTTTTTAAATTTATATTTACCAAAGTCTAAGCCAAGCATGAAGATATATAATTATCTCACAAGCAGCTCATTTGAATTGGGAGGCATGAATCGAAAAGACGCGAAATGTATGAACACTTTTGATAAGATAAATGGCTCCAACTGGTGTACAACTTAAGTCTATCAGGCCTCGTTTGGCTAATGAAATTATCATTTCAGGGGTTGTGTCAGTGTGTGTTGTGGCAGTGTGTGTTGTGTCAGTGTGTGTTGTGTCAGTGTGTGTTGTGTCAGTGTGTGTTGTGTCAGTGTGTGTTGTGGCAGTGGAAAGAGAAAAAAATTTGGTGGTGTACGTGAGGTGAAGGTGATATGGGTTTGGTATCATATGCATTTTGCACACCGATGTGCGTAATTAGAAAATAAAAGGCTTCAATTTTCAACGTTCATTTTTTATTCTTATTGCCGCAGGCTGAAAAAAAGGACATCTAGAAATCCCCTGACCGCTTACAGCTGTAAACTCGTCCAATGCTAATTCTTTTTTTGTGCCGTTAAAATTCATTGTCTTTTTTCCTCACGAGAATTACACATTTTTTTTTTTTTAGCGCGAAAAGGCTTAGATTCAAGGTCGCAATATTCAATGATAGATTTCTAGCGTTAAGTTAAGATAGGCCTAGACAGCATCCCCAAACCTCAAGTCAACGTTTTTTTTCTTTCTCTTTTTTTCCCTCCGATTTTGCTTTAAATTATTTTGTCCGCCTTGTTGCTCTATTTAAAATTCAAACCCCCGAACTGGGTGTGTGCTTAATGTTAGTTTAAAGATGTTAAGAAATGGCCAAGTCGACGTTAGAATTTGATGTGAGAATATATTAAAAAGGAGAAATTTGCCTAGGTTTCCTTTTTTTTTTCATTTTACAAGTAAAAAAAAAAATCCTACATTGTATTATCTTATGATTCAAATGAGATGTAATTTGTAAAATAAAGATAAAAAAAATTTAACTTCATTCCTATTGACGCATAAGAAACTCATGCATTATGAAGAGACACATACTTTGGGATCTTTATCACATGTTATGACACCTTTAGAGTAATATAAGAGCAACCAAAAGTTAACGTGAGAAGTAACAATGGAAAGTAGTTTATAGTTGTTATGACTGAACAAGAAATGAGAAAAAAATTAGATGAAATAAATCATCGAATGAACATGCAAAGCAAAAAAAAAAAAAAAATAAAACCATGCAAAAAATAAAAAAAACAAAACCAACCAACAAAAATGAAATAAAAGCAACAACCAAATCACACAAAAAAATCCAAAGAAAAACAAGATAAGGAAAAAAAATAAAGAAATAAAAACAAAAAATAACTAAAGAAAAATCTATTGAAATCCGAACCAGCGAGACACAATTAGTAGATAATCTGGATGAATTGGCAAGTCCTGCATGATTGAAGAACAGTTATATATAGGTCTAGTTCTCTCCATATATTGGAGACTTTCGATATTATCTATCATGGTTTGAAGCCTTTGATTGGAAGTGAGCGATATTAATATTGCGGCACAGATATTGCGGCGAATTTTTTTGAAAGCCAAATTCTTTAACAAGAAACAGGAAGAAAGAAACGTGATGATTTCAGGCCAGGCTGTCCTTTGACAGCTGGCATTAAGTTTTCACCGATTGTCAGTCACGCATGCGCTTCAGACATAATCAGAGTAAAACTTTGAATCAGCGTCGATTGCTTCAATCTAACAAGAAAAAGCAGGTTGGGACAGACAGAAATGTAATCATCACAGTCTCTACTTCTTCTGGCTCGAACGCCAAACAATAGAGACCGGGGAAAACCATGTTCTCGACCTACGTAACGCTTAAGAATTCTGGCAGCGGTTTAAAAAAAAAGACTCCTTGACGTAAAAACGTGCCAAACCCAACAACACACGTAGTCCAAATGAGGCTGTCTTTTGAGCACGTCGGCGTATTTGCTGTTAGCCATGGAATACAGTCAGCGCCTATTCACTTGACCACGTCCAAACAGAGATCGCAAGCACTTGATGAGCTGGGCGTACGATCTGATAGAAATGATCCCCATCTGGAGATAAAAGTACACAGGCAGTCAGACGGTCAAATTAATGGTTAGACAAGGAGATACACAAGGGAATATTATAACAGAATCAAGGAGATGGAAGATTGTACAAACAGATACATGGTCAGACAAAGAAATTCTTGGTCGGACAAATAGATATATGTCAGACAAGCCGATATACGGTCAGAAAAGCAGGCACATGATCAGACAAACAGACACATGGTCCGACAAGGAGAAACCTGGTCAAACAAGCAGATACATGATCAGATATGTAGATACATTGTCAGACAGGTAGATACATTGTCAGACAGGTAGATACATTGTCAGACAAGCAGATACATTGTCAGACAGGTAGATACATTGTCAGACAGGTAGATACATTGTCAGACAGGTAGATACATTGTCAGACAAGCAGATACATGGTCAGACAGGTAGATACATGGTCAGACAGGTAGATACATTGTCAAAAAAGGAGAAAGGCATGGCTAGTCAAGTAAGCAGATACATGGTCATACAAGCAGATACATTGTCCTACAAAAAGATACATGGTCAGACAAGCAGACACATGGTCAGACAGGTAGATACATTGTCAGACAAGCAGATACATTGTCAGGTGAGTAGAGATACATCGTCATAAAAGCAGATACATTTTCAGGCAACCAGATACAAGGTCAGACAAGCAGATACATTGTCAGACGAGTACAGATACAAATCAGACAAGTAGATACATAGTCAGACAAGCAAATACATGGTCAGAAAAGCAAATACATTGTCAGACGAGCAGGTACATTGTCAGACGAGTAGAGATATAAATCAGAATAGTAGATACATTGTCATACGAGAAGAGATACAAATCAGACAGACAGTACATTGTCAGACGATTAGAGATACAAATCAGACAATCAGATACATTGTCATACCAGCAGACATACATTGTCTGACGAGTAGAGATACAAATCAGACAAGTAGATACATGGTCAGACAGGCATATACAATGTCAAACAAGCAGATACATTGTCAGACGAGTAGAGATACAAATCAGACAAGCAGATACATTGTCAGGCGAGTAGAGATACAAATCAGACGAGTAGATACATGGTCAGACAGGCGTATAAAATGTCAAACAGGCAGATACATTATAAAACGAGTAGAGATACAAATCATACGAGTAGATACATGGTCAAACAGGCAGATACGTTATAAGACGAGTAGAGATGCAAATCAGACGAGTAGAGATACAAATCAGAATAGTAGATACATTGTCAGACGAGTAGATACATTGTCAGACAAGCATTTTTTTAACTTTGGCCAACAGCAAAATGAGCCATTAGCGATTTTCGTATGAACGACTACCTTGAAAGCAACATACTAAGTTAGGCTCCGCATGCCATTTCCTTCCTTATCCAATATTGCTAGAGAAACGTTGAATTAAGTATTAAAAAAATTTATATCGGGATCTTTCAGAGCAGCAAAGATGATAACCTTTGTGATGTTGATGATTATGTAGATGTGTGATAATAGTAGTAGTAGTAGTAATAATAATAATAATAATAATAATAACAACAACAACAACAACAACAACAACAACAACAACAACAACAACAACAACAACAACAGCAACAAAAACAGAAGTATAAAAAATAATGATAAATAATAATAATAATAATAATAATAATAATAATAATAATAATAATAATAATAATAATAATAATAATAATAATAATAATGATGATGATACTACTACTGCTGCTGCTGCTACTTCTTCTTCTTCTACTACTACTACTACTACTACTACTACTACTACTACTACTACTACTACTACTACTACTACTACTACTACTACTACTACTACTACTACTACTACTACTACTACTACCAATACTACCTTCTTATAATAATAATAATAATAATAATAATAATAATAATAATAATAATAATAATAATAATAATAATAATAATAATAATAATAATAATAATAACAATAATCATAATAATGATAATAATAATAATAATAACAACAACAACTACAACAACAACAACAACAGCAACAACAAGAGAAGTATCAATAATAATGATAAATGATAATAATGATAATAATAATAATAATAATAATAATAATAATAATAATAATAATAATAATAATAATAATAATAATAATAATAATAATAATAATAATAATAATAATAATAATAATAATAATAATAATAATAATAAGAAGAAGAAGAAGAAGAAGAAGAAAAATATTGATGGTGATGAGGATAAAGTTGATGAAGATAAGAAGGATATTTATGATTGCATTGAGGAAGATGATGATCATCACGGGTGAAGGCTTTAGGAAGGAGAAGTATGGAAAATTATTTGAAGAAAACCTAAGGACAGTAGATGAATACATAATAAAGATAATGAATAAAGAGAACCGAGATTACAAAATCTTGCTCAATTAGTTACATTACAGAGGCGGGCTTTCTTTGAGCCACCATTTTACCTTGGGTCTGGAGTAAATCGAATTTATCAGAGCCCACATTAGCCGTTGTTTCTAATTTCTGGGTGTTCCTAATTTGATGAAGCCTGGTGATGTTGTCCCCATGACTCTTGTCTGTGACAGCTCTTAGCCCAAGTTAGTTCTCTGCCAGCCGCTGCTGTTAAACGGATTGTAGAGCCACATCTCGTTCTGTCACCATTGGCAACTCTTGCTGGAACCTTGGCTTGTCTCGATCATCCAGCCCTAGCCTCTTTCTTAATCGCAAGTGATCAGTTTAGAGCAAAGTTTTTTATGAGGTTTTATGAGATCACGGATTACTTCAAATGGATCTGGTGAAAGTTTGCAGCTGAAATAATGATATCTGTAAGAGGATGGTTGTCTTAACACGTGAAATGTCAGTTTTCATGTTTCAGCTTAGCAATGACGGTAACGGTTCTGACCTAAAGCTAGGGAATCTTTTTAAAACAAGAAAGATTACAAGGAGTGAAGACTGTGAGGTTAAAAACAGAATAAGCAGCTATTAATCTCATCACTGCATTTAAGAGATATTCCATAATGATAAATGTAATTCCATAGGATGAACTTCTGAACGGAGAATGAATATTGTACCGTAGATTACAAAAAGAGGCTCACGGGTAAAAAGGATGTTCAAGGAGCCAGAAAAAATAGATATGTGTTCAACAGCCTTTGTGTCCACTCCTGAGCTGTGAGGCTAAGTGTGATAAATATGTATGAGTGGATTCGCTTTGGGTTGGAAGCGATGACCTCTCAGTCTGAGCATTCTGTCTCTGAGGTACCCCTCACTAGCGCTCGGACCTGTGAGAGTTTCTAAACTCGGCAATTTTCACACACGAGAGACATTCGAGCACAGATAGAAATAATTAGTGGATTGTATCTTCTTCAGTTAAAACATTTTCTTACACAATCACTGAAAAATTCTAATATTATCACATATAGAGATAAAAAAAACAACAACAAATAAAACAAAAAAATGAGTAAAAGAAATAAGAGACACTTCCCTTCCATCAATATATTTGCTCAAAACCTTTTGATATCATGCCAGGATGAGATGTGTTGTGCATGGGAGGGGACAAGGGGAGTGGGGGAGGCGTAACTCCAGCTCAGGGTGTCCCCTTTGGCTTTAAGAAACCTCTAGAGGGATAACGTAATGGAGAGAGAGAGAGAGAGAGAGAGAGAGAGAGAGAGAGAGAGAGAGAGAGAGAGAGAGAGAGAGAGAGAGAGAGAGAGAGAGAGAGAGAGAGAGAGAGAGAGAGAGAGAGAAATAGAGAGAGAGAGAGAGAGAGAGAGAGAGAGAGAGAGAGAGAGAGAGAGAGAGAGAGAGAGAGAGAGAGAGAGAGAGAGAGAGAGAGAGAGAGAGAGAGAGAGAGAGAGAGAGAGAGAGAGAGAGAGAGAGAGAGAGAGAGAGAGAGAGAGAGAGAGAGAGAGAAAGGAGAAGAAAGTTTGTTTTTGTGACAAATATAGGCACTGAAATATACAGAACGTTCGAAAGAAGAGAAAAGAAGAGGGCACGGATTGGGGAAGAGAGAGATAAAGATAAAGAGGGTAAGAGAGAGTGAAAGAGAGAGATAGGTTGGGGAACCGGAAGGGAAGCGGTTCAATATGGGGATAATCCCTTGCCCCACAATGTAGAGATGTTATTGTACAAGCCCTCTGTTCTGGGTCCCATGGTTTTAAAAGCTTTTCCGTGTATGCAACGAATGCTTGAAGATGTAATTACTCGTCTGGTGAGTGTCTGTCTGAGTGTGTGAGTGTGTGTCCATGTCTGGCTGCGACAAAGGGCCATAGGTAGCGTAGAACAGAACTCAACGTAGACCTATAGTTCAACACTTCTTACTAAACGGCGAAACATTTGGTTTCCGACTACGAGACCCAGCTTCGCCAAAAAAAAAGACAGATTGTACTTTACAGTTCATGAATATTTAGGGTGGGAAGATCTCAAATTTCAGATTTGTTACATGGAGGGCCATGTCAAATACGCCGGGATAATTTTTCACAAATCAGATAAAAGATTTTCGTCATTTATTTCTGATCGAGTTTGAATATCTAAGTAAAATGTACCATGAATACCACACACCGTAGTCGGTCTGGCGAGCGGGTGATTTACATTGTGAACATTTTTATCATGTCAAGCTCCACAATGAAGATGTCACCAAAAGCCACATCATGTTTCCATTTACAAATCGACACTCGCATTCAGTGGCTAAGTTAGTGGATGAGTCATTTGCATCCTGGATCCGTCATTGATCCGTGAGCATACCCTCCACAACAACAAAAATAGTGCTCTGCGCTGTTTAAGAGATCCATGTGTATAGAATTATGCAGGTTTTGCTCTTCTCTTCTGTCTCATTATGTGAAACACAAGATTACAGCAGATTTACATAACGCATTTAGCTCTAAAGCTGAGGACAATATGGATCACTTCCTGAGGCGCATGCAGATGTTGTCGGTAATAATTATGCATGCGGTAAAAACGATGGTGTAAAGCAGGTATGCATGATATTAACAAAAAATTGTAACTCTGATGATTTTACTAGTTGTATTAGTGGTGGTGTTAATCATAGTAGTAGTAGTAGTAGTAGTAGTAGTAGTAGTAGTAGTAGTAGTAGTAGTAGTAGTAGTAGTAGTAGTAGTAGTGGTGGTGGTGGTAATCGTTGTAGTAATAGTAGTAGTAGTAGTAGTAGTAGTAGTAGTAGTAGTAGTAGTAGTAGTAGTAGTAGTAGTAGTAGTAGTAGTAGTAGTAGTAGTAGTAGTTGTCGTAGTAGTTGTAGTAGTAGTAAAAGTCGTAGTAGTAGTGGTGGTAATCGTTGTAGTAGTAGTAGTAGTAGTAGTAGTAGTAGTAGTAGTAGTAGTAGTAGTAGTAGTAGTAGTAGTAGTAGTAGTAGTAGTGGTGGTGGTGGTAGTAGTTGAAGTAGTAGTAGTAAAATGACTACAAAAGTAATACTCTTTAAAACTGTCTTACTAATTATAGCTATTTTGTTGTTATGCATTCGATCTATTTAACAGTGAATAGTTAGAAATTCTCATCAACAAGACGTAAGGTTCAATGAAACAAAGCGTTAACAATCAACGCTACAGGGAACTGTTTATCTTTAAATCAAACTCTGTACCCAAAACACAGTTTATAACAAACACATGCCGCCTTTTGCCTATTGTTTGTTCCTGTTTAGATGTTTCCATCAAGAAAATCTATGCTGACAGCTTGAGGTGTGAGCAAGATTCTGCACTGCTCCAAGAACTTACAATGAAGAAACACTCACTTTCAGGGTCAGATTTTGTATGATGACAATAGCAAGTTCTAGGGTTTCATTAAAAGCAAAAGCCAAGGGGTAGCTGACTCTATACCGAAAGTTGATCTCCTTAGAGTTCCTTTTAAAGCTTTCTTGTGTCCCAAACAGCGATACTTTGATGATTATCCCAATAACAATCGCCGATCGTATATCTAGAGATTTAAATTGAATAAAAAACAGTCTAGATCTTCCTCACATTGAGAAGTGCAGAGGTCATACTCCAAGGAATAAGAAGATAAGGTGAAATAAGCAAGAAGTCAATATTTCATAGACCAGTGCACACGATAATCTTATCTAGATTTATAATTGGAACAATTACACTCGAAGTCATATCAATCTTTCTTTTTCCTTGCAAGTCTTCTGTCTGAATCTCTGTCACTCTCTCCGTGTCTCTCTCTCTCTCTCTCTCTCTCTCTCTCTCTCTCTCTCTCTCTCTCTCTCTCTCTGTGTCTCTCTCTCTCGCTCTCTCTGTCTGTCTGTCTGTCTGTCTGTCTGTTTGTCTCTCTCTCTCTCTCTCTCTCTCTCTCTCGCTCTCTGTCTGTCTGTCTGTATCTCTCTCTCTGTCTGTCTCTCTCTCTCTCTCTCTGTTTCTCTCTCTCTCTTTCTCTCTTTTTTCAACAAATCTTTATAATTACGTCTATCCTCTAGAAATTTGATTCGCAGTTGTTGCCATAAGATAATATTGAACGACAATGATAAATCAAAACTCTCGTGATTTTGCTTTCATTGAAAACTACAAATACATTGTCTAACAAACGAGATATTGAAGACGTTCTCGTATATCTTTAATATCTTTATAAATCAAATAGCCTACTTTGGCTTTAATTGAATATTAACTCCTAACATTTAAGTTTAAACAAATTCATGTAATGAAAATTTACATTCCGAATCCCAACCTTATAAAATTGGCAGCTCTATGATTATGATGCACCCCCGATACCCATAAGCAAAGCAATAATTCTCCACTAAGTGTGATCTACACAGACAGGGCAATACAGCATATGTGTCAAATATATCTTAAAAACTCATTTTCTTTTCTGCCGATCTGAGAGATCTGATATTTATACTCAACATAAATCTTGCACATAACAAGCTTTTCACGGAAGCCTCAGAAAGAAAGAGAAAAGGAACACAATCTTTTCATGTGGTTGAAAATAACTAACTGATTGCAATAGATGATTAAAAAAAATAACAGTGAATAATACATGGATAGCATAAATGATGCAACAAAAATTGGGAGAAAATATTTTACTCAAACTTAGCGTTCAAATTAATGAAACTGCTTTAGTTCTTGGAATTCTTCATTTGATATGACATTTCTAATATAAATATATATATATATATATATATATATATATATATATACATCTTGAATTCCTTCCCTCTATCCCACCCTCTCTTTTTTTTCGGCCCGCTCGCATCTTTTTATTTCCTCCTTTCTATCTCTCTAATTCTATGACAGCCTCTCTCTCTCTCTCTCTCTCTCTCTCTCTCTCTCTCTCTCTCTCTCTCTCTCTCTCTCTCTCTCTCTCTGTCTATGTACGACTGTTTATCTATGTGTCATTATATTTATCTGACGATTATCAATCTTATTTGACCATCACATTAAGTTCTATTGCTACCTGCATCAACTTCAAAATTTTTGTACAGGTACAACCATAATCGACGTAATTTGACCATCATATCAAGTTCTAACGCTACCTGCATCAACTTCAACAACTTTTTGTTACAGTTACAACCATTATCGATTTCTGTCTTGGACGATTTTTTCTATCCGCCTTCAAACTCTTTCGCCCGCCAAGCCCCTCCTCCAAGGAATTGAATTGTCAGACGAATGAATATTGCATAACCTTCGGAGGTCACATAAAAAAAAATTTCGGGACTCAAGGTAGAAGAAAACCACTGAAAAATAAAAAGGCCACGCTTTAATTAAAATAATGAAATATACCCCATTTGTCCTAACTTGTCCAAAGTTCCTAAGTGCCTCTTTATTCGACAGAGATGTCTCTCATTTAGTCAAAGTGCCTTCACCAAAAATAAGAATTGAGTTTAAAAAGGGGATAACATTTTAATTCCATAACGTAAGATGCGAACACTTTGCTCTGCGGAATCATACTCAGATGTTTCAGGTCACCGAAGTATGTTCTTTGTGTCCAAAATAGACCTTGCTGTTTTGAGACTTACGACCACATAAACCTGAACGATTTTTTAAACGAATCGATGCAAATCTTTTTTTTTTTTTTTTTGGTCTAAATATAATACAGAAACTTATTTACTAATAAATGGGATGAGGAGAAATCAGGAGAGGAGAATGAGTAATATAGGGTATGAAAAAAAAAAGTGAGAGAAGATGGAAATCTATATTTATACTGCTGCTTTTCTGTCTAGACTGTAGTTTAATCTTGGAGACAGATTTACGCAAACCAAAACAGAAAAAAAAAACCTGAAAGTAAAGAACACATCGCATTTGTGGAGCCCGTTCCAACAATTAGAAGATTAGCAAGAAAAAAAAAAGGGGGGGGGGGTAGAAATAGAGAGATAGATAAATAGATAGATACATGTAACTAAGTAGATAGAGAGAGAGAGAGAGAGAGAGAGAGAGAGAGAGAGAGAGAGAGAGAGAGAGAGAGAGAGAGAGAGAGAGAGAGAGAGAGAGAGAGAGAGAGAGAGAGAGAGAGAGAGAGAGAGAGAGAGAGAAAGAGAGAGAGAGAGAGGGGGGGGGGATGGCGTGATAAAGAAACCACCATACATAATAATCAGGGAGACAAACACATCATGGCTGATGAAGACAATTAACGGATCACATTATTCATCTCGCGATAGCCCTTATCAAAGGCTTGTTAAGATAGAGACTTCAACAAATAGAAAAGAAATCATCCATGATTTTGAAAATGAGAGATCACGAGACAATAATTGAAACAAGTTCGATATCTCTAAAAGAAAGTAATTAAGAATTGTTCACATTGATAACAGATTATCTCACACAGACACAGTGAGATCTTCGCAATCAAATTATTGCAATTAAGAATAAGAGACGAGTGTCGCTAAGCTTCTCATCAGCTGTCTTTAATTGATGAGGAATGGCTGATTTCTATCAATATTCAATCCTAAGAAATATGGAGACATTTACATTAGTATAACGTTGATTTGTCTTTCCTTTTATTCTTTTTTCATACCAAATACTGCTGCCCGCGACTGTGCACTTTAAGAATTACAAACTTATAGTTTCTCATTTCTTAACTGATCAAAGCAGACAAGATAAAAATTAATGACATGTGACCTTTTAAGCTGTGCGGCTTTTGCAGTAAAAACTTCTTTTTACGTTTTGTGTGTGTGTGTGTGTGTGTGTGTGTGTGGGGTGTTGTTACTATTATGAAAAGTTTGCGCTTTCAATAGATATGTCAAGACTGAAATGAGCAGGAGAAAACCTCAATAAAAAGGGCTGTCGATGGAACAAGGAACCTTTCTATTATGATTCAAAAATCGAAAAGATTCACACTATCTATTTTGATGCTTCTTTGTACGTAAAGTTTCATCAAACTAAAAGTTATTATGAAAGGGAGAAAAGGATGTGTCTTACCTTGAAAGCATATACTTTGAACTTGTACTTATCTAAATCTCTTCTCTTCAGGCCTATGTTACCGAAAGTCGTGTTTAATGCAAGCAGCGGGAAAAAATAAAAAAAAAAAATATTATTAGGGATAGTGGTACAGACTTTAACCTACATAGAATACAAATCCATCACACAGCTAAAACTGCGCAGATATTGATGGATTCATGTTACTCTTTATTAGGTACTGATAACACTGTTTAAAATTTGATGTGTTTGGGCTTCAGAGTAAATGCACCTTAAAATTTAGAATATCCTTTGGTCAAAAGTTAGATTCAAGATGTTGGTGTGTTATCTTTTGAGCACCATCATATGAAACACAGGTTTAAGCTTCGGTTTAATTATAAATATGCTGTTCACTGGTCCGGAGATAATTATAAATATGCTGTTCACTGGTCCTGAGATAATTATAAATATGCTGTTTACGGGCCCTGAGATAATTATAAATATGCTGTTCACTGGTCCTGAGATAATCATAAATATGTTGTTCACTGGTCCTGAGATAATTATAAATATGCTGTTTACTGGTCCTGAGATAATTATAAATATGTTGTTTACGGACCCTGAGATAAATATAAATATGTTGTTTACGGACCCTGAGATAATTATAAATGTTGTTTACGGACCCTGAGATAATTATAAATGTTGTTTACGGATCCTGAGATAATTATAAATATGTTGTTTACGGGCCCTGAGATAATTATAAATGTTGTTTACGGACCCTGAGATAATTATAAATGTTGTTTACGGATCCTGAGATAATTATAAATAATTATGTTGTTTACGGGCCCTGAGATAATTATAAATATGTTGTTTACGGGCCCTGAGATAATTATAAATATGTTGCTTAAGGGCCCCGAGACAATTATAAATATGTTGTTTACGGACCCTGAGATAATTATAAATATGTTGTTTACGGACCCTGAGATAATTATAAATATGTTGTTTACGGGCCCTGAGATAATTACAAATATGCTGTTCACTGGTCCTGAGATAATTATAAATATGCTGTTCACTGGTCCTGAGATAATTATAAATATGCTGTGCACTGGTCCTGAGATAATTATAAATATGTTGTTTACGGACCCTGAGATAAATATAAATATGTTGTTTACGGACCCTGAGATAATTATAAATATTGTTTACGGGCCCTGAGATAATTATAAATATGTTGTTTACGGGCCCTGAGATAATTATAAATATGTTGCTTACGGGCCCCGAGATAACTATAAATATGTTCAAAAGCTATATTACTTGAATACCTCCCACGTTCCACGCACTGCTTGGTACACCATCCAACAAACAGGACGATTCAGGAAAACAAAATGTAGCTGCGATCGATTCGCTGAACCCCTCCTTGATATATAACATGAACTAATTTGTTATCTTTACAAAAAGTAAGTGCTACTTTTGTAGCTTTCAAATTCAATTTTATATATCCTTTCAAATATTCTTTATCATGTAGATTAATAATGGGCAGCAATAAATTCTGAAAACTGGAGAATTTTTAGTAGATTTTTAATGTTTTAGAATGTTAAGCTTTCAAATATGAGCTTCAAAGAATCTTTAAATTGATTAAGATAGTACACAATTAGTTGATTACCGATGATCACCTTGATTGAGATAGATCTATGAAGCTGATTTTTCGAGATGACGGAAAACATTTTAATGCAATTGGGTTTTATTGGTTTGTAACTCAAAGCTTCTATTTGAAAGTTTAGTCGTAACGCAAGGGACAAGAAATCCCAAAAATCTAAGTTTCAAATTTAGCAAAAACACAATATGTGGTAAAAATTATGATTTTCTTCTAACAATTTCTATACCAACTAGGCTTAGCGTGCTGCTCATACTCGGGAAAAAAGTTTTTATTCAACAGAATATCAACGTCTAGACTAAACATGGTCACATCTACCTCTTTAACACAAAGAATTACATGCGGCACTAAGAATCAAGCTGATTTAAAAACAAAATTGAGAATCCTGAGAAACATATAGATGATAAATTTTTACATTAAGTTTTTATCCTTTACATCACAGTTTCTACTCAACTAACCTAGATCAATAGCTAACACTTTCCCCTCAGTTTTAAGATAATGACTTTTTCAATACGCCCACCCCTCTCCTAAATTTCTCTCTGTCTCTCTCTGTCCTCTCTCTCTCTTTGTATCTCTCTCTCTCTCTCTCTTTCTCTCTCTTTCTTTCTCTCTCTTTCTCTGTCTGTATCTCTGTCTCTCTCTTTGTCTCGAAGTCTCTCCCCCCTCTCTCCACTCTTTCTCTCTCTCCCTCTCCCTCTCTCTCTCTCTCTCTCTCTCTCTCTCTCTCTCTCTCTCTCTCTCTCTCTCTCTCTCTTCTTGAAAGTACGGATACCAAAGCGTTAATAACGTCAGGTATTTAAGCCCAGGGAGAGGTTGAAGGATGAGTGAACTTATCCCATCTCTTGTGCTGATTGCTCGGTGAAGCTTTACACTCCACTTTGATTGACGCTGCAAAGAAAGATCTGTGAGATTGTCTTTAGAACGAGACGCAGATAACCTGGTGGTAAATACATATATTCAAGATCAAAGGATTCCGGGTTTGAATCTCGTGCTCAAGGGAAACTGCTAGAACATTCGGCCACACAGGTATCGGACTGATTTCATTTCTCAGCGGATTTGAGATGGCCCGACTAGTCCGACTGGCCAAGGTCATCCTTTGACCGGCGCACGCTTGACCGTGAGCTGGACTCACAGAGATGGAAATGAAGCCATGCTTGATTATGGCCTGTGTGTAACATATAGGTTTTTGAAGGGATTTTTTTATTAATTTAATTTTCAACACATATTTCATAACAGATTTTAGTACGTCAACCCACTTTGCTCTGGAGTTGATACAGCTCTGCTAGCCATGTTATCGAGAAGAGGTCTAGAGAAGGGAATGGTGGAGAATTGAGCTCAAAGTTTGTGTTTCTTTTTTTTTATCCTTCTCTTGCAATGATAGATGTGACGCTGATTAATTATCTCATTTTATTTCTTTTCCTTGGGATTTTTCTTTCTTTCTCTATCACCAGAAATATTTTGAAAAGTCTCCTACACCAAATTTCTTTTATTTTAATAAGAAGATCCGATCGTATTGAACCATGGACTCGGATCAGGCCTGTGAGAATCACAGCTTCATGTCTCGATTAAAATTCGTATACCAAAATAATAAAAAAAAAAATAATGAGGTGTTCATTAGGTGAAATTCTTGTGAGTTTCTCAGTAGTTTATGCACTCATTTGATGTATCTTCCAATTAATCACCTCAACATCTCTTGGGGAGAAAAAAATCCCCCTTCCACCCCCTCCGCCCAAAAAAAACAAAAAACAAAAACAAAAAAAAAAAGACAACAAAAAACAAAAAAACAAACAAAAAACGAAACTTACCTCACAGTTTGCGATTAAAGTAAGAGTTTTCAGTCTCGCTCCTCCAGCCCCAACAGGAGACGGTAAATCTCCAATATCAAATCTTCTCGGGCGAGACTTATTAGCTGTCTCCGACCAAATGTTCCAATATGGACGAGAGGCAAACAGTAAAAACAAGAAGCCACAAGCTCTATCTTCTGTAACTCAGCGTGCTCTAGGTCTACCTCCAGGTAATTTCTCTGGTCTGTTTTGACTCGCTGATCTCTAGCGCGTCGCCCGGGGAATTTGTAAAATCATTTACCAGCAGTCCGGCAGTCGAGACTCAGTGACAGATCTCTACTACAACTTCGCTTGTCTGGCAAATCTTGTAAAAAAAAAAAGTAATGAGAAAAGCATCAATCAGACACCAGAGGAGATAGCTTGGCGTCTTTCTCTCAAACTTGACACAAACTTTCGGCTGGATTTTCACATGGGACGTCTTCTAATAGCGTAGCTATCAGCTTAGTCTAGAAGGAAAAAGCTTTTTGTTGTTCAAAAAATGAGGATCAAGGGTCATAGTCTGTATAAGATCGATCTAACTATGTCTTTTTATGAAACTATGAAACCAAAAAAGTTAAAAGGCTGTGGGTAAAATTAAGAGCAATGCTGACTGGATGGTGTTTAAATTAATGTCTGTTGGTCATAATAGTTCAATCAAGTTAACAAGATGTGTATTTTTCTTCAAATTTCATAAATTTTCACTTCCTTTTACTTGCATAAAATAATCGTATTAATACATAGATGTTTTTTGTGAACTCGCAGATATTAAGACGTAATGTCACCATTGCTGGTATTAGTACATGCGTAGGAGT
This sequence comes from Elysia crispata, assembly GCA_033675545.1. Classification (NCBI taxonomy): domain Eukaryota; kingdom Metazoa; phylum Mollusca; class Gastropoda; family Plakobranchidae; genus Elysia; species Elysia crispata. The sequence continues at coordinate 231,797 of JAWDGP010004155.1, read as the reverse complement.
TTCACAACGCACCGTATCCTGTGCCAAACAGCATTAAGAATATCGAACAGGATCTCCACTTTTGTTATCGCGATTCCAAACAGGGGTATTTCTAATAGCAAGGGACAAAGTTAAGACAAACACAAATGTAAAACTCTACAAGGCAATGTTAAAATCGATCCTTACATACAACTGTGGCACATGGGCTCTCTCAGAAAAAGAAGAAGCTAAACTAGATGCATTCCACCGAAAACAGCTCAAACAAATCATTAACATCAAATACCCAGTAAAGATAACAAACAAATCTCTGAATAAAAATGCAAAAAGAAAAGCCGATCTCAATATAACCATCCAAATCGGACTTTTGAAGCGAAGTAAAGACATTCTAGCAAAGAAAGCTATGGAGACATACTTTGTTCCCAAAGGCGATAATATTAGAGGAAGGCCCATAACATCACTGCCAACAGGCATCAACAAAGACCTCTGTCGCAGACCAGCAGGTGACCTTAAATTCAAACCCAAGAACGACCTCGACCATCTGAGATCAACAGCAGAAGACAGAACACAGTGGAGGAGACTGTCAGCGAACATCCGAGAAGCAGCCGAGGCGTCCAAGTCGGAACAGTAGGATGTGAACGGCGTTATATGATCTGCTAGAAGACATCCATCTTTGCCTTATTTCGTCTCCTTGATACTGGCCATCTTCACAAGATCCTGAACTTTACCATATATTATTTTGGTTCCATCGACTTTGACGAAATCTAAACTTGCGCTGACTCTGATGTCTTGTGCAATGTCTGCCCTTCTCCCCGCAGTCTCTGTCTTTCGAGACTCTCAGAGGAGTAAAAAGGCTTGATGAGACAAAAACAGTCTCGACTCCAACAGTACCAGAGCCAGCGCAGACTTCTGCCTGCAACAGCTGTGACCTGCGCCTGATGTCCTGAATCAGACCGCAGCCACCAGAACAACACGCCCTGGAGTGGGCAGACACACTCAGAGAATCCTTCTCTCCTGAATGAAAGCCATGGTGATTCAATAAAAATGCCGGTAGTTGAGTGTTGAGTCCCTTTTATGATTGTTAATTTTTAATAGGCGAACACGAGATAATTTTATTGAAAATCACCTTATCAAATTCTTCTTTGCGAAGTCTAAGAGCGTATGAATAAATGTTTGAAATGTTTCGATTTGGTGCTTAACTTAAAAATGGTTGGTATCAATGTACAAAATAGTGATGGATGATTGGAATCTTTTTGCTTAATTTGAGAAAGGCCAAACCATCAAGGAAATCAATTATACCATGATTGGCGACCCATCCACAAAGCTTCAAACTCTTTCATGATTCACAAACCTGTTATTCAGTGTCACCTGGTTATAGAATTGACACATCTGCTACTTGTGACCAATTTTCTCTGTCCCCTTACTTCTCAGTTCTCATACCAGTCTAATGCTCTTTGGCTGAGGCATATCTCGGCTTTTACTTAGTACTGTAAAAGACTTCCTAGATTATATGTTATATTTGTTGCCCTGTTTTGCACACAATCATCTTCATCATCATCAACATCCCAAACTTTTTTTTCCCCTTCATATTACTTTGCCCCCTCAAATTCTTTCTTCATTGTACTTCATTTATCATTTTTCTTTCATTATCTTATTCTTTTCTTTATATTTCTCTTCGTTATTCCCATCGCCATCGTTATCCTCCTCCTCTTCCTCATTATCATCATCATCATCATCATCAACATCTTCGTCTTCTTCTTCTTCTTCTTCTTCTTCTTCTTCTTCTTCTTCTTCTTCTTCTTCTTCTTCTTCTTCTTCTTCTTCTTCTTCTTCTTCTTCTTCTCCCCTTCCTCCTCATCCTCCTCCTCCTTTTCCTCCTTTTTCTTCTTCTTCTTCTTCTTCATCTTCATCATCATTATCTGCTCCTCCTCCTCCTTCTTCTTTTTTCATCCTTTTCGCTCATTATTATCTTCTCCACCACTTCCATATCCAATTCCTTTTGTCTCGAAGAGTCGAAAGATTAAGAAACCATAAAAAAGTGAATAGCGTCACGACTTTAAAACATCCACTAGCTCTTCCACCCATTATCTGGCCATGGGTTATTTGGCCCAGAGCTGTCACACAAGATTAACGGTGTTTTCCGAACTTACTAAATTGTTTTTTTTTAGTTAGGTAAGAATGCCAAATAGACTAGTCCCCTTCAGTTTGTATTGTGTGGGTGAAAAGTTGGGTGGTTCTCTCAAACACCTAATACTGTACTCTCTGGATCTATTTCAAGATCCGTTCACACGCTCAATATGTAAGCTAAATAAATGAAAAACAACCCCCCCCCCTGTTATACTGTCTTACCCAAACTCGTAGCCTCCGTTTTATTCTGGTATATACATGATTACCGTCCTCGTATAAGATGCTAGGAATAGCGTAGATGCTGGGGAAAAAAATAAGCTCACTATTCTAATAACATTTTGACTTAAAGAAAACGCTTGGGTCCTAGTGGCTCATGCAAGCGCTTGTTTCGAAAGCAGTACAGAAGGTGGCTGATAGTATTTATATATACATGTCATGACGGACTCACTGTGGAATTCTCGTACAGCTTTCTATAATGCTGGTTTGACTAACAATGATATTATGGCTCTTAAATCGTATCATCGAATCATAGTTATCAAACTACAGAATCCCCTTATATGGATAGGCTCTATCAGCACAACGGACCAGTCAATACAAGAACAGGTGTTTGGTAACAAAATAAGACCGTTATGAACATCATTTTTTTATGCCATATAGTTCCTTATTCTGTCCGACTTAGATATCAAATGTTCAACTGTCTCATCTTAACTTCTTTCAAAGAAGCTTTACTGGTACATTTAAGATGTTTATATTTGTCTGTATAATAGCACCCTTTTAAACTGCGGCGACAATTTAAAATTGCAAATTCTATTTGAGATTTATCAAACATATTGATGTTTTCCAATCCCTTCAAAAAACGGGTCTTAAAATTTCACTTCATTTCCTAATCGTCTTCTTTATTCACGTCGTCACTTTCTTCATCGTCTCATTCTTCTAAAACTGTTCCTTCTTTTTTCTCCCTAAATCTCAACGGTTCAATGAGAAATGCGACTGCGCCTGTGCGCGGAAAATAGCTTAAAAGAGGTAGATAAAAGGAGACAGAGAGAGAGAGGGAGAGAGACACAGAGAGAGACAGAGAGAGAGAGGGAGAGAGAGAGGGAGAGAGAGAGAGAGAGAGAGAGAGAGAGAGAGAGAGAGAGAGAGAGAGAGAGAGAGAGAGAGAGAGACAGAGAGAGAGAAAGACAGACAGAAAGAAGAATAAAAATGTGGAGAGTTCATTATCATAAAGATATGAATTCCCGAAAGGCAGTGCACCGTTTTGCACATTTTGCGAGAATCGTGTTTTACAAATATTTGAAATTGATTTGGAAAATACAGAATAAGTCGATTTCCCCTGATAGACTCGTATTGTACATGGTGGAGCTACAACCAGCTCTAGATCTATACATTAAAAGCTTTCTATCACAGCACATAACGCTTTACAAGATCTGGCGGTCAGTCTTTTGCTCCGCCCAGACTGTGACCTTCAGCGCGACACAGACACAGTTTAATTCTGTTATCAACGCACTAAGGGAACTGAGTTAGAGATCTAAGTCAGGCAGCAAACTGGAGCACTGTTCGGAGAGTGGAGGGCTGCTTGTCCCAGTGACTTTCTGCCCCGATTGCTGAGGTTCTTGTCTTTGACATTTATTGCTCTGGTACTTTGTTGTCGGGGCAATGATATGCTCGCCTAGGTAAGAACACTGTATAATACAAATAAATACAATCATATTTATAAGAGACAAACAGGAAAGGAAGGGGTACTTTGATGTTGAAACACGCCATTTTTATTTTCAATTCTTTTACATACATACATACATATATACATATATATATATATATATATATATATATATATATATATATATATATATATATATATATATAATATGGTGATATGTACCTTTATGATGCAAATGCGAGGCTTGCAATGTTATCCATTAAGTTGCAATATAAAAAGTCAAAGTTAACAAATGAAACTATCAAGAGAGATTAGCTTTGGTGCGTCCCAACTTTTAATGTTTGCATTTGTTACGATCGACACTAATTGTCAAAATTAATTACAAGCCACTGGGGGGCGGTTCCTTTGTCTAGCTCCTTAAGTCTGGGGATAACAGTGTAACATGTCTGATTTTCTCTGTGCCGTGAGTCTGAGGATAACAGTGTAACATGTCTGATTTTCTCTGTGCCGTGAGTCTGAGGATAACAGTGTAACATGTCTGATTTTCTCTGTGCCGTGAGTCTGAGGATAACAGTGCAACATGTCTGGTTTTCTCTATGCCGTGAGTCTGAGGATAACAGTGCAACATGTCTGGTTTTCTCTATGCCGTGAGTCTGAGGATAACAGTGCAACATGTCTGGTTTTCTCTATGCCGTGAGTCTGAGGATAACAGTGTAACATGTCTGGGTTTCTCTATGCCGTGAGTCTGAAAGTAACAGTGTAACATGTCTGGTTTTCACTAGAGCCGTGCGTCTGAAGGTAACAGTGTAACATATCTGGGTTTTTTTAGTGCCGTGAGACTGAGGATAACGGTGCAACATGTCTGGTTTTCTCTGTGCCGTGAGTCTGAGGATAACAGTGCAACATGTCTGGTTTTCTCTAGGCCGTGAGTCTGAAGGTAACAGCGTAACATGTCTGGTTTTCTCTAGAGCCGTGAGTCTGAAGGTAACAGTGTAACATGTCTGGTTTTCTCTAGAGCCGTGAGTCTGAAGGTAACAGCGTAACATGTCTGGTTTTCTCTAGAGCCGTGAGTCTGAAGGTAACAGCGTAACATGTCTGGTTTTCTCTAGCGCCGAGAGTCTGAAGGTAACAGCGTAACATGTCTGGTTTTCTCTAGCGCCGAGAGTCTGAAGGTAACAGCGTAACATGTCTGGTTTTCTCTAGCGCCGTGAGTCTGAAGGTAACAGCGTAACATGTCTGGTTTTCTCTAGCGCCGAGAGTCTGAAGGTAACAGTGTAACATGTCTGGTTTTCTCTAGAGCCGTGAGTCTGAAGGTAACAGTGTAACATGTCTGGTTTTCTCTAGCGCCGAGAGTCTGAAGGTAACAGCGTAACATGTCTGGTTTTCTCTAGCGCCGTGAGTCTGAAGGTAACAGTGTAACATGTCTGGTTTTCTCTAGCGCCGAGAGTCTGAAGGTAACAGTGCACATATTTGGTTTTCTCTAGAGCCGAGAGTCTGAAGGTAACAGTGCACATGTTTGGTTTTCCTTAGAGCCGTGAGACTGAGGAAAACAGTGTAACTTGTCTGGTTTTCTCTAACGCCGCTTGATTTGTGAGGAGACACGGACTACAAATACAGATAGCGGAGAGCAAGCATGCACCCACACGGAAGGCAATAGATTCTCATAGGCTGACTTATCTCAGCGAGGAAAAGAGTCAACAGAAAGTCTAATAAAAAAAAAAATGTTGTCAGTCGTAACTGACATGCATGACACAACTCAGAAGTCACGTGTTATTTCATGCCAGGTCATTCCTAGCCATGAATCCTGGACTGATGATGAGGATTCTAGATCCGAGAAGTATCAGGACTTCGAGCTCCAGAATATCGATTTGATCAGCCAAAGGGTCGAGTACAGATTGTGATCAAATTTCTGATAGCTTGAGAAATATTATTCAATCAACTTTTAATTTGAAAGAAGTTACCCAACACTTACAGCCGCCCTCTATCAGGCTAGTGAGGGACAGGTAGGTGATATCCAAACCTTGAGGACATTTAAAAGGATGGAAAGAGCCAAGAGAAGCTAATGCATTAAACTCTCTCTCTCTCTCTCTCTCTCTCTCTCTCTCTCTCTCTCTCTTTCTGTCTCTCTCTGTCACTCTCTCCATCTCTCCCCCCTCCCTCTCTCTCTCTCTGTCTCTCTCTTTTTCTCTCCATTTCTCCCTCTTTCTCTCTCTCCCTCCTTCCCTCTGTCTCCCTCCCACCCCCCCCCCCCCCCCTCATTATCGCTTTCTCTCACCACATCTCTCCGCCTGCCTTAATGATTGCATATCTAATTTGTCTATGCTTTTTATCTCTTCCTTTCTCCCTCTTGCTCAAGCCCTTTTTTCCTTACACTTTTTCTGCCTCTTAATCTGTTTCTCTCCTTATATAATTGTTTTACTCTTTTCATCTCAAGGTTTCAAATCCTGGATTATCCTTTCACTATCTCTTTCTTTATCCCTCATTACTTTCCATTTTTTTTCTTGAACTCTCCCTTCGCGTCCTTTCATCTTTTTTTTTTTTTTTTTTTTTATCTTTCTGTTATCTTCAAGTCATAAACCGATATTAAAGTCTGTACCCCAGCTGTGGCACATATTTATTCCACTGCAATACACACAAGTGAGAAACCATAACTCACGTTTTCCTATGTTAACTCAAGGTATCGAATCACAGCAACTTTGAGCTTATGGAAATTAGCTTCATGGACTTGATAAAACTGAGGATCTGAGTAAAACATATGTATGTTGGAACAACATCGATGGTGACTGATTACCGACTTGGCGCTTACTCAGTTTTGCTCTTAAAACTTCGGGCCAGAGTTGTACAAAGTTTTATGTATGCAAGGTCATTCCAAACCAAATTAGGACACATCTTGAATGTTTACGACCAATCAAAAATCTATGCTGAATTTGTGACTTAAAGCGCACCTCCCACTCCCAAATTTAAACAACAACAAAGAAAAAAAATATTGTCTCCACAAAATCGTGCCAAAACTTCAGTGGAAAGCAATTTCCAACTTGATAGCCAGGGTTGGTTTAGCGTGTTTTATGTCGACTCTTGGAATCGAAAACCACGCAGCAATGCAATTTGTTCTGGCAAGAAATGTTTGGAAATATTTTAAACTGCGCAAAATTTAGGTGCAGACCAACTCGCGCGATTTCTTCTACTCTAAACACAAAAAATGGTTAAATGCAAACTACCAGCTGCACTTCCTTTGTGGCTTGCATTCCAAAACATTTAACTTTTTTTATGGCCTTCTTGTTTATCTGGCTTAATTACCTGTTCCTGCTTCCTGTTTGGCTGTAGATTGAAAAAAAAAGAAATTAGTGTAGCTCAATGCTAGAACGGAGGAATTTGAATTTAATCCCTATAGATATGTGCGGGGATAAACAATCGTGAGGGGACAAAAGGGTTATTGTTCCTTTTTTAGCTACCATCACCCCCCCCCCCCCCCCCCCCCCCAAAAAAAAAAAAAAAAAAAAAAAAAAAAAACGCTCACGAATGAGGGTTACAGTTCCTTGAGCTACCACCCTTCTCCCCTCCCACCCTCAAAGAATACACACTGTACACCAACCACTCACGGATGGATTCCACAACCAAAAGGTTTCAATTTCTATTTTCTTGTTTAGAGACTGCGCCTAAATTAGATCTATCTGGCCCGTTACAGAGCCTGCCAACGATCTGTGCGGCCAATCCAAATATTTATATCTATAATAATATTAAATCATATCTTTGCTTGCCAAGAGATAAAACATTTTTTTTCATAAAAGAAAGACATGTTAACAAAGAGAGTGAGATTACGTGGTCCACCCACTCTACAGATCTATTCGATAAAGTTTGAGAGGAATGCAGCTTAGGAAATGAAACTTTAATTTTAGAATTTTCAAAAGATTTAGCGGAAAATGCAGAGAAACTTATATTATCTATATGTATGTCTTTCTATATATATATATATATATATATATATATATATATATATATATATATATATATATATGTATATATATATATATATATATATATATATATAAAGATATATAGTTAGATAGATAGATAGATAGACAGATAGACAGATAGATAGATAGATAGATAGATACATAGATGGATAAATAGATAGACAGATAAACAGATAGATAGAAATAATAAAAATTTTAACCTGCCATCAAGTCTGTTGTTTGTGTAATGCCAGAAGATTTATTATCTTTCTGTCTTTCAATGACATGACGAAGGAGAATACGGAGAGGGACAAATATAAAAAGAGGAAGAGAGCTAAAGTGAATGAAAATATTGCAAGAAAAAGACTGAACAAATCAGCTTAAAAAGAAAGCAAACAAGTAAATCTTATAAGGCAACTAATAAACAAAACTCGTCTAAATTTCGAATAACTATAGCGAACTAATTTTGTGAAATCAAAATTTTTTCAAAGATATTTCTAAATAATCATTAGCATTTAGGTTACAATAAAATGGCAGCTATGAATTCCCACAAGATACCCCAACTTTAAGCACATTTACGAGAATTCCTAACCTCCTAAGCGTGGTAAATGATCTTAAAATGATTTGGGAAAAACAGATATAGCTGATTTCCCATGTAATTCTTATTGTCATTTGATCTATATAAAACCATACCTATATCAAGAACCTCTGAATGTTAATATTTGTAAACTCAGTTTCTTAAACGCAAAAACAATGTGTTTATCTTTGTTGAGTTAGACCTCAGCTTTATTCGTCAAGCTAAACCACAAAGCTTTCGTGCTACCCAGCTTTCCATCACTGAGTCCGTCTAGACAAGTCGTGTATTTTCTTACGATCATAACAGCTTGCATTGTCCCCGGGTCATCACGACTGTCACCTTCTTTTTTTTCTGGCAGACGAGATCGCCTAAAGTAGAGCACACCTCTTAGTTGGAGCTTGCTGGACATAAAAAAAAAAATAGGAATAAATAAGTAATGGACTATAACGAAACAAAAGATACGAGGATAACACAGGCTATGAAGAGGCCAATAATTTTTGGCGACCAAATTACAAGGAGGCTGAAAGAGTATTAATAAATCGATTGCATTATCACCGGAAAGTTAAAAAAAATTACTGTTAGCGATTATGAAAAAAAATTATGATATTAATTTTGATGAAGATGAAAGCAATGATAGCGTAAAGATGATGATAAATTATGCTAAGAAGGACGATGACTATGATGAGTTTCTTCAGGTTATGAATATAACCGCAGTATGAACAACATTTGAAACAAACAAAAAAAAAATAATGTTTTAGATCACGCTCCCCAAGATGGAATTTCATTAAAATTTTTTGTTTATCATAATAAAAAAAAATACAACTGCTACAATTATGGTGTTTTTGGAAACTGAATGCAAAAATTTGATTATTGTTTTTCTTTAAGGAAAAAATTGAATGTCCGAACTATTTTAGAGATATCTAGATTCTACGCCAAGATAGATAGGTGGTGAATGTCCGAATTATTTTAGAGATATCTAGATTCTAGGTCAAGGTAGATAGGTG
>JAWDGP010004155.1:207500-212500 GCA_033675545.1 Elysia crispata | reverse complement strand
AGAGATTACAACTTTAAAATCTAGTATGGATCGAAGGATCATAATTTTACTAAATAAAAACATCTGACAAATCAGAAGTATGCTATAGATTTAGATCTAGGTTACGCAATAAAAGTGTTCCATCTAAAAATCACTAATTATATCAAATTGTCACTAGCAACTCTTCAAATCAAAACTAGACTATAATAATATTGTATATCAAGCGACCCTGAAATAAAAAAAAACCCAACAAATTCAAATAATCAAAATTTTGTTTTGAAGTAGATCTATGCACATGTAGGTCGGTAATCTCACTGTTTAATGATATACAACTGCCGCTATGTGAGTCTCTCCTTAGAGACCATACTATCGCCATGAGAAGCGATCCGGGCCTGTGATTGGCTTCAGTGGAGAGATGAAGGCTGTACGAAAAATAAACATCTTACTTTGATTTTTATTTTTTTTTCTTCACTGGACACCAATCTTTCACCACAGACTGCGCACCACAAAGTATCTGCAATAAATCACAATGGCGCAGATGTTTTACCCCCATGTTCATTTGAACGGGGAATTAAAAGTGAGGGAGCTAGGGATTTTCAGTCTTAAGTCGATTTTTAAGTTTACTAAGCTATACACGTTTTCTGAAACAGCAAACATTTCTAAAGAGAATGGCGTTTACAGCTTCTTACAATTGTTATTTGAAGCTGAGATATTGTCTTTCAAAGATTCATACCTACAGATACCCACTTTTGAGAAAATGGCCCTTAAAGTTTGGACCCTTTTTTGTCATTGTTTTATATTTCCACTCACAAAACGACTTCTGTATACCAATTAACACGTGAAATCAAGTGGAATATGATTGTACAGTAATGGTATGCGTGACTGATCAATATTTGTGTCTATTTCTTACATATTTAGTAGTTTCACGCCTTATAAAAATCGTCAATATCCGCAGGTTAAGCACTGTCTTAGTGTTTGCTTTTCAGTGCAATCACTTTCACTTTCAAGATCGCTAGTATCAGTATCTTCAAAGTCAGAGCCAGAAGCAGTGGGATCTGTCCCAAAATAGTATCAGTATCATCAAAGTCAGAGTCAGAAGTACTGGGGCATGTCCCCAAATAATCATGAAGATGATCTGCGTAGTTCTGGTCTAGTGCATAATCATCAATGACACATTAAATCTGTTGAATAGAGCAGCAATCCTGCGTCGCTCATCATGAACAGTGTCTCTAGATCTAGATCTAGATGCGCCGGACGCCATTGCTCTCGGCTTCACAACTGATCACAAGCGCTACGACAAAACAAAAGTCGTGCTGTCCATTTTAAAGCAAATACAAATAATATGCTTATGGCAAAGAGAAATATATATATATATATATATATATATATATATATATATATATATATATATATATATATATATATATATATATATATATGTTGCAATGTTTATGAATGTTTTCTGTGCGAGATGACAAGTTATAAAGAGTAGAACGTTCGCTTTTCGATCCAAATCGAAAACTGATCAAAACGGTTGAAATGGAGGATGCGCACTAGTTTTGTGTCGCAGTATTCATGCCGACAGAGATAGCCTCACAAAAATGCAAAATAAACGCACTAAACGGTTGTTTTTTTAATGTTTTTATTCATAGAGCATGAAGAAAAAATGTAATAGATTGCAGTTATGACCATAACTCCGCATCGACCAAGAAACGATTTTTTTTCCCTTTATAACGCTTCTACTCGAAGGCGGTAGTTGGGACTTACGACTGAAGGTCCTCAGCTGCCTCACTGACTTATGCTTGCCTAACTTGTAGCGTATCTTCGGTCCAGTTTAAAAGAATATGTAAAGACAACACGATTTTCTGCAATAACACATAATGTCATTCGACTGACAGATAGGCTACCCACAGCATTTAAACTCAACTAACCCATCACTGTTACTTCAACAGGGCGACAGATTTTGATGGTATTTGTAAATACGTAGGGAACTTTACTATTCGATCGTCGTACCCATAGCCAAAAGGACAAGTTTCTGATCGACGGAAAGTTATCTACTTTCCATTATTTCGTTCCCTTGTTGGAGCGGATCAGAACATTCGACAGTATTGCAGCCTGAAGATTTCGCATCCACGCGCCCAAAAACACGAAATGATTACCGGGCCACGTCTTCCCCAGCAGACCTCCTTCGTAAGAATTATAAGAGCTAGAAATTAAGGTAGTGCGCAGCAGTGGTTGGGATAAGATTTAAAGTCAAAATGACTGAAAAATGCTTGCCTTTGAGGGATTAGAACCATCGATTTATGGATACTTCGACTCCCACCACTTAAAGATTAATCCCAATCACTGTTGAGCGCTGCCTAAAACTGTAGCTGTGACATTTCTCTCTATTAACTAACCCAGTGGTCTGCCTCCTCTAGATCTAGACCTCCTTAGTAATTAAACGCCCAGGTATCGAACAAAAAACTGAGTAAGATCTACTCGCAAATGAGAGAAAACCAGCTTCCCATGAGAACCGATATTACCCTGCATGCTCATTACTTGAGACACGGCTCATCAGATCTGCTCACTACTCGCACACGGTGTATGGGAAAAGACAACTTTTTATTTCCCTTTTGGAATCTAGCAATATGATAAGATCAATGGAATATTCAAGATCAGAGAGACCTAGACCAAGATTACAAAGACAAAAAACTCGATTTTTAAAAATAACTTTAATAGTTTTAACACGCCGTTATAAAATAATTTACTTCACTGATTGGATCTAGACAGTGCATTATTATTATAGCTCGGTTTATTAAAAACCGAGCTGACTGCAAAGCTGTTTATCTGGTTCCGCGAAGCAAAAGTTTTCTGATGTTACGTTATAAGAAGAAAGACTTAGGCAGACACAGACATTCAGTCTTAGATGGGATGTGTGAAAGGTGAAGAAGAGATGGAGGAGGACGATGTTCATGAAAAACAGAGGCAAAGTTCATGATGCAGAAGATATATGGAGAATGATGGAGAGAACGATAGAATAGGAGATAGGTGAGAGAATTTAAAAATGACAGACACACTCGCACATAAAGACAGAGAAAGGTGGACAGAGAAAAACAAATAGAATAGAGAAATAAATAGAGAGGGAGAGAGGAAGAGAGAGAGAGAGAGAGAGAGAGAGAGAGAGAGAGAGAGAGAGAGAGAGAGAGAGAGAGAGTATGAAAGTATCACTATTTCTTTCGATATTCAAAGCAAAATATACTTTTGTATAGCAGTTACCACTCGTTTTATTACCTCTATTAACGAAAAAAAAAAGATTCTGAAGAAAGAGAAATTGTGCAAGTATTCTTGTGATATGTTGAAATAAGATTTAGTCATAAACGAAGCACATTTTGAGAATCAGACACTGTCATTTTTAGCGCAACTATATGATCGATTGTGTTCAATACTTTAAAATCGCATCTTATCAAACAGTGGGCCACATTACAATAAAATACATCTCTACAGCTAAAATGAACTGTCTGTGTTATGAGGCAAGGACGGGCTTTTATCCTATTCAGCACAGTTTTGTCTCAAGATGCCATAAAGCAGATGGTCCATAGCAGTAATTGAGAGCCATTGCTTTGTTTTTGTGTTCAATGGAGCTTGACTGGCGCAAGATGTGATTTTGCAGCAGTTAATTGAGTCGGACGAAGCTTCTCACACTCGTAAAACTGACATTGATCCAGTTATCTCGACGTAGATGTTTAGAATAGATATCGATATCATTACGTTACGCTTTGTTTTCTCTGGCCAAGAAATCCTTTCGTAATCTATTGTTGTTTATTTGTTTATTTATTCATTTTTCAGTGTATTGATACTTCCTAGTTCACTGTATGCAATTGTCTAATTTTACTAGATTTTATAACATCTAGCCACTATTCTATACAATACCTCATAACTTAACATAACAGATCATAAAATAGCGACTAAAAATTGTGAGTCATACACAACCTTGTCGTTCCTAAAATAGATTCTGATGAAGAGATCTAGCTTTTCTAAAATTGGATGAAAATTTATTTCAGTAGTATTAAATCCGTGAAAAATGTAAACCTGGATCACATCACGAATAGATATTGATGTATAGGTCTAGTTTGTCAAGAATTAGATGAAATGTATTTCAATAGTTTTACTTCATAAAAAATGTAAACCTAGATCACAGCACGCAAGATCATTGAATGTTGATGTTTCTTTACCATTCTTACGCAACTTTCATGTCTGGAACAGATTATGACCTCGAATAAATATTTTCAATGAGTTATATTTTCATTATAAAACCATCATTAATTACCAATTCGCTAATAATTTTCAGCAAAATTCATAAATCTCGCACAATAACATGAAGTAAGTCTTACTATATTCGACAGCTGTCTTGTTTTAGGAATATTAGGACTCTAGCATTACATTGGCGAATATATTACCTTCAAGATCTTTTCTTTTTTTAATGGCAAGAGGAAAAAAAACTGTTCGAGCTGATGTAGATGAGAACGGATGAGATTAAGGTGTGCTTTCAACTGGAAGTTCACACGTTTTTTGAACTTCCTTTCTCCTTTCCTATTCTTAGCTTTCCTGTAATCCCTACAAAGCGTTGACGTTTTTGTTCTAGTGGGATAGAAAAAAAAACCCCACTAAGTGTCTTTCTGCTCTATATTTAGACACGATTTATCTGAAGCTTGGTGAAATGCCGAATAAAGTGGATGCAAAGTAAAAGGCAGATTAGTAAAAATAGGGTAAGGTAGTGAAAGAAAGACAGAGGCGATATATATATATATATATATATATATGTATATATATGATATAGAGAGAGACACACACAGAGAGAGAGAGAGAGAGAGAGAGAGACAGACAGACAGACAGACAGACAGACAGACAGACAGAGAGAGAGGGGAGAGAAGACAGTGAGAGAGGGAGAGAGACACAGAGAGAAAGAGAGAGACAGGGAGAGAGAGAGGGGGAGACAGAGAGACAGAGAGTCGAGAGAGAGGAAGATATAGAGAGAGGGG
>JAWDGP010004155.1:187500-202500 GCA_033675545.1 Elysia crispata | reverse complement strand
TTTGTTGATAAGTGAAATTTAATGCGGTTTTTTAATAAGTGAAATTTAATGCGGTTTTTTTAAAACTCTTAGCAACGCAGGGAAGGAAGATTGGTCGACTTTATAAATTTTAGTTTCTTTGTCTGGTTCTCTCTGTCTGCGTGTCTGTCTCTGTCTTTGTCTCTGTCTGTCTGTCTGTCTGTCTGTCTCTCTCTGCCTATCTATCTGTCTGTCTGTCTGTCTGTCTGTCAGTCTGTGCTTTTGTCTGTCTGCCTGTCTGCCCCCATCTCTCTCTCTCTCCCCCCCTGTCTATCTGTCTGTCTGTCTGTCTGTCAGTCTGTGCTTCTGTCTGTCTCTGTCTTTGTCTCTGTCTGTCTGTCTGTCTGTCTCTCTCTGCCTATCTATCTGTCTGTCTATCTGTCTGTCTGTCTGTCAGTCTGTGCTTCTGTCTGTCTGTCTGTCTCTCTCTCTCTCTCTGTCTCTGTCTCTGTCTCTCTCTCTCTCTGTCTCTGTCTCTCTCTCTCTCTCTCTCTCTCTCTCTCTCTCTCTCTCTCTCTCTCTCTCTCTCTCTTTCTATGTCTCTTTAAACTGCAAAACCGTTTTTTGAAACTAACTTGCCCAGAGCATACATTCTTACCGAAGACGGTAAAAGAATCTTTCGAATATACAGATTATATAAACAAACAATTTGATCTCTCTTTTTTTTTTTACAGAGAGATTGCAGTTCTTGCTTGAGTCTCTTGGTTTCACACTCCGGGAAAATTCAGAATTATGCGCATGAACTTTCTTCACTTGTTCGATTCCTGAACCGTCGGTTGTTGACTGATTTAGGAGGCTCGTTCCAACATGCTAAACAGGGGGTAAAGCGGAGGGCCGGGAGGTGGGGGGAGAGAGAGGCATGTAAGCATTTTGTTATAGACGGACAATATCAAACAAACAACAGAGAAATTAATTGGAGTTGTTCTATTAAAACATTATGCCTGCAGTATCCGTGTGAAAGGTGGCGCTTGGTTGTAATAAATGCTAATTCATTGGGGAGTGAAAGCAACATTGCGCAGATACTTTTAAAAATTATTGCCTTCAGCGCCATCCGCCTGTTGTAAGTTATGAAGATTTCAGCGAAAGTTCCGAGCGATGGAAAGTGAGCAATACGCGTTCTGACAACTGCTGCCAGGGCTGTGAAATAAAACAAAAAAATGTAGTCCTCGTCTCTTAGCACAAACAGTCGCCGTCCTAAGGAAGGAGAGGGGAGGAAGGGGAAGTGGGCATAAATAATCTGACATTTAAAGACTATTAACTGATCGTTTAAATCATTGAGTCACTTAACCAGGGCTGAATCTTAACATTTTATTCTATTTTAAGCTGGCGCATTTAATTGGATCTAATTAATAACACAACATACCAATATGCTGAAGTTTGGAAAACACGAATAGATTAACGTCAATAAATCACTGAAAACTTCTCAATTACGACATTTATGTCATGTGACACTAGAGCTAAACCCTCTTCTTTATGATACTTGTTTTTTCCTAGACCAGCATTTTGAGCAGACGTTGAAAGTCACGACTGCCGCGGATCGGGTTTAATTGAGAACAATCTGTTGGCAAATTTTCTAAATCCACACCTATTTATAGATTCGTTTAAAAACAATCGTTTTTAACTGCAAGTTGAAATTAATGCGCAGCAAGTAGTTCCGCAAAGGCGGTGGACTTTTAATCAATTAGTACGGAGCTTCGAAGCTTGATGCAATAAGAGTTTGAAAGGATCTTAAAGTAGATTTCGAAACTACTGAATTCGCTAACTTCCCATAATTTATATTTCACAGCTGTTGCATGAGTTTACCGGTAATAGTGCACTGATTTTCTTCATTTGCTGATAGAGCTCATCTACTCAAAGATGATAAAACGTCTTTTGCTCCAGAAAATTCTCTCAAAACTCCAAGCGCGGCAAGGCAGGTTACCAACCTGTTCAACAAACACAAACACTCCCAGCCTCTCTTTAATACTAGTTGTATTGCTGACGCTTTACTCCCACCCACTGACACTCCAGTTTAATATTAGTTGTATTGCTGACGCTTTACTCCCACCCACTGACACTCCAGTTTAATATTAGTTGTATTGCTGACGCTTCACTCCCACTCACTGACACTCCAGTTTAATATTAGTTGTATTGCTGATACTTCACAACCACACTCACTGATATTTCTCTAGTTTAATATTAGTTGTATTGCTGACGCTTCACTCCCACTCACTGACACTCTAGTTTAATATTAGTTGTATTGCTGACGCTTTACTCCCACCCACTGACACTTCTCTATAACTGGTGGTAATGATTTACTACCATACCGAATGACACCCTCCCATAGCTAGCTGTATTGCTGATACTTCACAACCACACTCACTGATATTTCTCTATAGCGAGTGGTAATGCTGACGCTTTACTACCACACCGAATGACACTCTCCCATAGCTAGCTGTATTTCTGACGCTTCATTACCACACCCACCGACACTTCTCTATAACTGGTGGTAATGATTTACTACCATACCGAATGACACCCTCCCATAGCTAGCTGTATTGCTGACGCTTCATTACCACACCCACCGACACTTCTCTATAACTGGTGGTAATGATTTACTACCACACCGAATGACACTCTCCCATAGCTAGCTGTATTGCTGACGCTTCATTACCACATCCACCGACACTTCTCTATAACTAGTGGTAATGCTTTACTACCACACCGAATGACACTCTCCCATAGCTAGCTGTATTTCTGACGCTTCATTACCACATCCACCGACACTTCTCTATAACTGGTGGTAATGATTTACTACCATACCGAATGACACTCTCCCTTAGCTAGCTGCATTTTTGACGCTTCATTACCACACCCACCGACACTTCTCTATAACTAGTGGTAATGATTTACTACCACACCGAATGACACTCTCCCATAGCTAGCTGTATTTCTGAGGCTTCATTACCACAACCACCGACACTTCTCTAAAACTAGTGGTAATGATTTACTACCACACCGAATGACACTCTCCCATAGCTAGCTGTATTTCTGAGGCTTCATTACCACAACCACCGACACTTCTCTAAAACTAGTGGTAATGATTTACTACCACACCGAATGACACTCTTCCATAGCTAGCTGTATTTCTGACGCTTCATTACCACAACCACCGACACTTCTCTAAAACTAGTGGTAATGATTTACTACCACACCGAATGACACTCTTCCATAGCTAGCTGTATTTCTGACGCTTCATTACCACAACCACCGAAACTTCTCTAAAACTAGTGGTAATGCTTTACTACCACACCGAATGACACTCTCCCATAGCTAGCTGTATGTTTGAGGCTTCATTACCACAACCACCGACACTTCTCTAAAACTAGTGGTAATGATTTACTACCACACCGAATGACACTCTCCCTTAGCTAGCTGTATTTCTGACGCTTCATTACCACACCCACTGACACTTCTCTATAACTGGTGGTAATGCTGACGCTTTACTGCCACACCCACTGATCATACTCCTAACAAAAATAGGATTGCAAATAACCGATGTGTGTCTTTTATCTGTCTCTGCATAAGATAGCAAATGACATCGTCTAGATATGTCTCTCTTTCTATGTCTCAGTATCTCTCTCCCTCCCTCTGCTCTCTCTCTATCTGCTTCAGTAACTATCTTTATCTCTAGTATCTTCCCCTCCCTCCCTCCCCCCCCTCTCTCTCTCTCTCTCTCTCTCTCTCTCTCTCTCGTTCGCTCTCTCTTCAGTGGTCCTTTCCATCTGTAATATATATATATATATATATATATATATATATATATATATATATATATATATATATATATATATATATATAAAACCCTTTCGTATTTCACAAACAAAAGTGAAAATCCAATTCAAAGCATAGCTTCAGAGATTTTTACTTTTTACCCTACTTATGGAAAAACCTTAAAATAACCAAAGAAAACTGACGTGAGGATTGGAGGCACCCAGAAAATCTCTCCGTGAAAGAGGTAATATCCGTGTGGTATTACTTTCATAAATAGATTGTCTGTAGAAAGAGCGTTGGGTGACATGTGAGACAGAACGATCTAGCGTATAATCTTTTCGACGGTAATTAGTTGCTGTTAAACGATGAACATGCAATCACTCAGGCTGCTTCATTTCTTATTGTGTATTTCAGATATCTTTTTCATGTGGAAACAATTATACCTAAACTGCTCGTTAACTTAACTAGCGACATTGATAAATCGATGCAACTTGACTTTTACATCGTGCTCAGGTCAGACTGTCCGCATAGAAAGTTAAAAAGTTACGTCGAATAAATCCGAGATTATTGAATTCAGTAACCGTCGTTGAAACTTTCGGTCACTTGACAAGTGGTTTAAACTGTCGATTTCAATTTTTTTGACAAAAGAATCAAGATTCTTAATGTTTGTTGTAATAGAGATATGACAGGACTTAATTAGTCAGCATCCCCTTCAATTAATAAAATTTTTAAAACGTTTGAAACGGGGTTCTTGCAGATAACATATGTAAGCAATCATTCATCGCATCCTATTGGAAGATTAGACCTGGCATGCAAGCTTTGAGTCTTGATTTTCTCCTAAAAAAAACCACAAGAAAAAACCGTTTATTTTCCTCATCCAGATGGTGTGTCGGTCACAGTGTTAATCAATTTGAAATGAATCTGCTCCTTTCAAAATTCTGTGGATGCTTCTTTAAAAAAAAACTCGTCATCAACAGTTCGGTTTGTAGAACAGGAGGAAGAAGTGGAGTAGGGCAGCGCTACTTAGAGTGTAGTGACCTTACTATGACCTTACTAAAATCATATAGAATGAAATGATCATTCTTATTGAGGCAGACAATTTGATTTGAGCTATTTTTTGGACTAACTTCTCCATTGGATCAGAAGCCAATTCATAAATACCTTCCACTAACTTAGCCTGATAGAAATTTGAAAATTAAGCTTTCATATTATTTCACGAATAAATTTCGGGAAAGGCCAAGGCACGTTGCTGTATTCAGTTCAAATTCTTGCTAGCGAGAATGTACTGTATTTTGTGTGTATTTTAGGATGTTATGTGTTTTGTGTGTATTTTAGGATATACTGTGTTGTGTGTGTATTTTAGGATGTACTGTGTTTTGTGTGTATTTTAGGATGTATTGTGTTTTGTGTGTATTTTAGGATGTACTGTGTTTTGTGTGTATTTTAGGATGTACTGTGTTTTTTGTGTATTTTATGATGTGCTTTGTTCCGTGTGTATTTTAGGATGTACTGTGTTTTGTGTGTATTTTAGGATATAGTTTGTTGTGTGTGTATTTTAGGATGTACTGTGTTTTGTGTGTATTTTAGGATGTACTGTGTTTTGTGTGTATTTTAGGATGTACTGTGTTCTGGGTGTATTTTATGATGTGCTTTGTTCTTTGTGTATTTTATGATATACTTTGTTCTTTGTGTATTTTATGATATACTTTGTTCTGCGGGTATTTCATGATGTATTGTGTACTGTATTTATTTTATAATGTGCTTTGTTCTGTATATATTTATGATGTACTTTGTTCTGTGTGTATTTTATGATATACTTTTTTCTGTGTGTATTTCATGATGTACTATGTTCTTTGTGTATTTCACGATGTACTTTGTTCTGTGTGTATTTCACGATGTACTTTGTTCTGTGTGTATTTTATGGAGATGCAGCTTTACAACAAAGTTTTCATGCTAAAGGTAGACAGAGCCCAAGCTCTCTCTGCCATGTGTGGACGACGCTCTATGTTAGGGTATGCGGTAAAGTCATATTCTTAATTAACTATTGCAGAGGCCAAAGCTAGAAAGAGATAACAATAATTATGATGATAGAAATAATAATGATTATAATAATGATGTTAATGATGATGATAGTAATAATAATAATAATGACAATAATAATAATAATAATAATAATAATAATAATAATAATAATAATAATAATAATAATAATAATAATAATAATAATAATAATAATACTGATGATGATAATAATAATAATGATGATGATAATAATAATAATAATAATAATAATAATAATAATAATAATAATAATAATAATAATAATAATAATAATAATAATAATAATAATAATAATAATAATAATAATAATAATAATAATTTCCTATGGAAAAATTCTTTCCACCTCAGTATAATTCTGCAAAATGTTCTTCTTAATTTCTCATATATTCGCCTCTTGTCTTGGTAATAGCATGGGCGATATTTTTCTCTACAATCGATTCATGTTTTATACATATCAGTCACTTGCCGTATTTTTTCTCCGTTAAGCAAATCCTTGTCCTGTCCTATCAGAGCTTAAGATTAGAAACGTTTGATGTGAATTTTGATTTTCTTTCTAATATAGAAACAACCGATGTAGAAAGAACCATCGTGAAACAGCTTCTCCTTTCTATACATCGCGTATCGAGATGAGTCTTATACTGGGATCAGATGATCAGATGCGCATGCCGCTCCGTTTATCTCCCGCAACCCCCCCCCCCCCCCCCCCTTTCTTCCCACCCTCTATCACCTGTTATTTTTTTAAGCCGTGTCGCAGGTAAGGGTGTCCTGCCCGTGTGTGTAAGCAGGTTGGATGTGTACATGTGCTCACATCTCCCCTACCGCAAAGCATAGCTTTTGAAGCTCGAGATAAATTACTTATACATACAATCGCGTATGTATCTAGATCACGGCGAGCAGCAACTGGTTTCGCCGTAATAAAGCACAGAGTCCTTCTACTCACCTTTTCTCGCTCACGTGCACTCAGCTCGGGGCAGAGCCGAGCCAGGACGCCTGGAGTAGCGCACCTTTGACGCGCTGACTCTTGACTCTCGAACTTGCAGCTTATGTTTTTCTTTTCCTTTCTTTCTGTTTTTTGGCTGGCAGCCCAAGTTTTGTGTCTCACGACTAACGCAAGACTGAAACACGCTAAGTCGTTTACACTCACGTGTAGAGATAGAGATCTGGAAAAGTTTTCGACAAGAATTTCTTGACTATTTTTTTTTTTACCTGTTTCTTCCTTTTTCAAGAGGTGTGTTAATTCCCTTGCCGTGTTTTGTGGAGAGATAGGAAATATTTCTGAACCTAGATTTAGAGAGACTCACGAAGAGATCAGACTGGCTTGAAGAAGTGATCCGTGAAAGATGGACTGTCGAGCTAGTTGTAATTTATAAAAGCAAATGACATTAGTCTTCTACGCCGCAAGTTGTGTATAGTTGTGTTTCGAGAGATATTTACGGTAAGTGACTTGCTAACCAGTATTTAGGCCTCACTTTATTTTCAATTCTAACATCTGCCTCCAGTCACTAACTTTTTTTCACAGAATAACTCTCATTTCAAATTCATTACATTTTCTCAATTTATTTCAGAGTTAAAGGTTGTCGTAACTCTTTACGCTTATAATCTTTGCTTGTAGCCGTCTGGTCTTCTATTTCAGGCATTCTCTCTCTCTCTCTACCTATCTTAAGCTCCAGTCATTCAACATGCTGGCAATATATTTATGCATCCATAATCTTCTTCATATTAAGATCTTGTGAACTCATCACTAGTCTTTCTATCCATTTATCTATATAACTTTCGATAATTTTTTAATTTAAAAAATGTTATTTTCTTACTCTCTCTCTCTCTCTCTCTCTCTCTCTCTCTCTCTCTCTCTCTCTCTCTCTCTCTCTCTCTCACAAACACACACACGGACACACTTCTCTATCTAACTGCATTTCTAACCTCTATCTGTGTTGCGCTTTTTGATCTGTTTGTCTGTCTGTCTCTGTCTCTGTCTCTATCTCTGTCTCTGTTTTTGTCTCTCTCTATATCTATCTATCTATCTATCTATCTATCTATCTATCTATCTATCTATCTATCTATCTTTCTACATATCTATCTATCTATCTATCTATCTCTCTTACAGGCTTAGAACGGGATCATACGTCCTATTTTTTTTTAAAGAGTGCCACAAGATGGGCAGGTGTACACATTCCTGTCCTATCTTTGAAGTCATTTTACACTTAAATTATCAAAACCATTCAAACTTTCCATCATCATCATCATCTCTCTCTCTCTCTCTCTCTCTCTCTCTCTCTCTCTCTATCTATCTATCTAATTATCTATCTATCTATCTATCTATCTCTCTCTATCTATCACACAAATATACGCAATAATGCAACAGTTTGTAGGCTCAGTTGTCTGGAATGGAGGGAATAAGGCAGCTCTTGATAGCTGCAGATGAGTGCGTTCTCTTTTCTAAACACCAGATTTCTTTCACTCCAGCGATTACTTTATGTCACACCAGAGGTCATTGATCGTCGATCCAAGAACTGGTCTTTCAAGTTTTCTTGCTTTATTCTGTCTGAAATAAATATATCATTATAAACTTTCCTTGTGGAACTAGTTATCAACACCCACTTTGAGCGATTTTTTTTTTCATTTTATATAGCATTCAAGCATATGTGCCCTTCAATCGTGCAATGTGTCATTTCTCTCTCTCTCTCTCTCTCTCTCTCTCTCTCTCTCTCTCTCTCTCTCTCTCTCTCTCTCTCTCTCTCTCTCTCTCTCTCTCTCTCTCTCTGTCTCTGTCTCTCTCTGTCTCTGTCTCTCTCTCTGTCTCTGTCGCTCTCTCTGTCTCTCTCTCTCTCTGTCTCTCTCTCTCTGTCTCTCTCTCTGTCTCTCTCTCTGTCTCTCCGACTCTCTCTCTCTCTGTCTCTCTCTTTCTTTTTCTCTATTCGTATATAAAATCTATCCGACTTCCACATTATTGTATACCTACCCTCTTTATCCCAAGAACATTATTGTCAAATGTCAGTTTCTCCTCACAAGTTAATTAAACTGTCAACAACTCGTGACATCAGTATCTTTGTTTTATATATCAATTAAACTGGTAATTTCGTCGCTCAATACTTTTGACAGCAGTCATTCCCTAACCACAAGATAATATTATCCAAGGCGGCGTCAACAAGCTGTGAACTCTTTCCGCTGTGCTAATTCGGCTAATCAATGGCCATTACCAACTGCTTAATGACTGATGTTTGGAAACCTTGACACTCAACATTATTATACTCAATTAACATCGGATCAGGTCGAAGTGTTATAAATCTACTTGATCTTACACAAGGGGGCTCGGACCCTGTCTCATCCCAGCGTTTTTCGCTTCCATATATCTGGCAACAGGTGTTTTGAGCCCAATCTTAAATGTTTACAATTCTGTTTCCTGATATCATTCAAAACATGAGAGCAACGCGTTTTAAAATGTTCATGAATTTAAACACTGTATATTATTGATTCACGGCTTGCCTCCTATCTACATGATAGTGCTGAATTTTTATGTAATTTATTTATTGGTAACGCTTGGAAATACATACTGGGGAAAAGATATGTGGTTTGATAATATAGAGACAGTATTTTCATTGTTGACCTAACGTTACAACATTTCTTACTCAAGAATGGTTTGATTTTTTTTGTCTATGAAATAACAATGTTCTATTATAGCTCCAATATTTCTCCTAACGGAAAGAGATTCAAATTACGTTTTATTATTCATTAACCTATAACGTGCTTTAGAAAAGAAGAATCCTGTTTTTATGAGGAGAGTTGGAAAGAGTTTGAATTTTATCGACGAAAAGTTTGCTTGTGGGAAAAGAAATACACGAAGCAAATACTATTGACATCTTGGATGAACACATAAAGACAAACATTATAAAAAATCGATATAAAAGATTTCTTTAAAAATTTAGATAAAGATTTGCGACCTATTACGCTAATAACACAATCGGTTATAGACAAGCGTATCTGTATCCTTGTTGATTCCCAGCAAAGAACGAAAGTGGAAAATTGTGTCAAGTGAGCAACATATAAGAGCCACATTTTGAGAAATCTGAAGTTTTTGAGTTTCAACTTTATCACCGTGTTACATATTGCAAGGACTGGGCACAAGGAGCTGTACTTGCTTTCGTCTCTCCAAGTTTTTAATACGCAAAAAGAAGCTGCCTGATATGGTTTCCCGTTTTCCTAAGCCGAAATGATGCAGAGCGCGAAAAAAGTTTGTAGCCTTTGAACCACCGCAGGGCCACATGTGAGTGACACCACACAGATACAGAAAAACAAGTAAAAATTAAACAAAAAATATGAGGTTTATTGTTTGCACATTTCATTATAAAAACAGTATGATAATGAAAACAAAAACAATTGGCATATATTTGTTGTATTTATGCTTTCATTATTTTTTTCACAATACTTCCTACTTTTGACTATCAATAACATTATACTGCATCCATTGATTGTCTCTTTCTAGTGTCACAGATGACATGCAATTCTGCATAATTAGCAAAAGTTTGACAACACCAAGGTCAATGCTTTTTTTCAGCCCGTGAACAAAGATGATGGTTTGATGTAAGAGTGTTGTATCCCACCTTCATCAATTGTTGGCTCACAGTACACATAATACATGAAACCTATTGATTTTGAATCACTACTGTAGATATATGAGTTTAATAGGAATCTTGAATCAGAACAAAAACAAAAATTTTTTACACGTTTTAAAAACTGTCGATTGTAAATCTTCTAGACTAAAGATTTGACATCGCCTCCCACAACAGAGCTCCAGATTTAGATCTAGATCTGAGATCCAAACACGCCAGACCTAACTTGGCCGCCGATAGGTCGTGAAGCTGGGCTAAGCTTGGCCTACTGGCTTCTGATGACTGACATTTGAGAAAGTCGTCAGTAAATTAATAGATGCCAGCTCTGATAAGTGTTAACTAGCGCCCTCTGCACCAACTAGAGCAGCCGTAAATCTCATGATGGTAATGATGATTGCGGCAGTTTGGCTAATAGTTACTCATATTTTATACTGCTGTCTCTTACATAATAGCTAAAAGAAAAACTTAGACCAAGGTGTGTGCACTTTTCTATAGAAGAAATCCTCTCAATGTAAGACTGAAAAGGTTGTTTTTCTTTCTGAAGACTCAGATATACAGAGGAGTTCTGTTAGACAATTTTGAATGGCTAACATCGATCATATCGGAATTCAGTTGTGTATTTCCTGGCCTGCTTGCCACTTTATGATACTCAAGATATCAGTTAAGATTTCACAACTATGGGTGCTTTAATTAAGTTTCCCCAAGAATCGATTTTTTAAGGTTTTGAAAACGAAGCTAAAACTCTAATTTTTTTTTGTATTAGTTTTGTTTCAATCTTCTCTTTTCCTTCTCATGATTACGCACTGAATGATTTTCACTGGGAACCCTATAGAATAGTGTAATGGATTTTCTGTATCGCGTCACCTCCAGCTACCACTTTTCTCCTAAGTGTTTAACTAAAATTGAATGACTGACTCATTCTTCGACAGACCGAACCTTTCAACGAGTTTTTTTTTCATCTAACTTAACATTTCTGAACTGCTCCGATAATTGTTCTGTGGATGTTGACAACCAACTGGACAAGGCAAGTTCCCTCAGACATCTCAGCGCTTTGACTCGAGCTCTCGGCTAGGGTAGAGTTTCCATTGTGCGGTAACAGCTTATCGCTCGCGCCTTATCGCGTTGTTTAGACGCATGAGCAGGAAACGAACAAAGTTAACAGTTAACAAAATTAGGAAGGATTTCCGCTCAACTAGAGTTTATCTATAGCTAGAATCAAGCATGTATTTGTTTGATGTTCATTTTAAAATACCGTTTTCATGTTTTCTCATCGTCTTCATTATTCTTAAAAATATAAAATGAAACTTTTTAGCGGCATTAGTCCCCGTTATTTCGCTTACTGAAATACATTTAAAGATGATTTAGCCATTGGTTCAGTATAAAGTTGTGTGCATATGATTATTATAAAATGCAGTTTGGAATTTTATAGACGCTTTTATATTAATGTTTCAATCCTAGACATGGGTATATGACTTTACCAAACATTGATGTCAATAAAAGTTAAAAATAAACATAATTTTCGATACAAATTACTCTTTCAATCATGCCTGCAATTACAAGTTGTTAAATCAGAATACTGGAGGTTATGCAATGTGACTCATCCCCTACATACATAACTAGTCAGCAGTAGCGTCTCTGGTGAGTTAACTATGGTTTTTATTTTCTCTTTGAGTTGTAACATTAAGTTCAGTGAGTATCGAAACCTTGTTGGAGACACTCATTTGTCTACATAAGCCACCGAATCCAAACCTTCTTGAAAACAATGAAATATTTTCTGCCGATTTATTTACAAAAAAAAAAATTATGCGGGGACGTCTTGAAATTTTACAGCTTAATAACGTCTCAATTTCCATCCATGTGAAAATACTTTCATCTGCGTTTTACTTTTTTCATGATGAGTTTCGACTACTTGGCTTAAAAACCTCTCAACTCCATGTTTCTGCTTCCCATGGCTAGAGTTAAGAGGTTACAAACTGTGAGTTAAGAGGTTACAAACTGTGAGTTAAGAGGTTACAAACTGTGAGTTAAGAGGTTACAAACTGTGAGTTAAGAGGTTACAAACTATGAGTTAAGGGGCTACAAACTGTGAGTTAAGAGGTTACAAACTGTGAGTCTCTGGTGAGGCCATGAAAACCTGTTTTATTAAGATGGTTCAAGGCTCGCTATTTGAGATAGTTTTGTTTTATCTTATCTCGGTGATGTGGCATCGTAAAGCTCCTGGCAGCTTGCCAGTAAACTGATCGTAATAGGTTTTATCTGAGGTATGCGTCATGCGCCGTGGTAGAGGTGAAACCTTCACTACACGGAACAAGAGCTTCACCTCACTCAAGGTTAGCCCGAGCAGATCTTAAACATTCCACGTGTTTACTGTTATCATGTATAATTAGCTTTAAAGCCTGAATGAAGAAACGTGTAATTGAAAGATGATTATTTTAGGGTTTTCAATTTACTTTCCATCTCCATTGGAAAAGAAAATTTTTTTTTTAATCTTAAGATTTAGTCTTGAAGACAGACACTCACAGAAATTATACACAGCACAAAGCTGGGTTCGATGTGCGATACTGATAGAGAGAAAGAAAAATGTCACTGTGACCTCCGCAGTGAGTGAGTTTCAGTCACGCTTCAGTGATTTTGCTATAAAATGGGGTTATTGAGCATTGCATTTCCACAATAGAGACAGTGAAATAGAGAAACAGACAAGGACACACTGGCAAAGACAGAAGAACAGATATATTTATATTTAGTCAGACAAGTTCAGATGCATACAGAGATACAGAGATACAGAGATACAGAGATACAGAGATACAGAGATACAGAGATACAGAGATACAGAGATACAGAGATACAGAGATACAGAGATACAGAGATACAGAGATACAGAGATAGTCTGACACAGACAGGCAGAGAGAGCTAAAGGGCGGAGACAGTCAACTTAAAGAGTTGCTTGGTGTCTCTTATCACTCCACTCTATAACTGTTGCATTCTCCGTTAGAAAATTATACCAGAGAAGGAAAAAAAAAAACCAGTTATGCGGAAGCAAACCAGTGTTATTTCGTCCGATCACCTGCGAATCAGCAAAGTCAACGCGTGAGTATGGGATCTCACCTTCTCTGCCCTCCCTGTCCAGCGAGGTCAGATTTGATGTCTAGAGAGGAGTCTCTACCTCACTGTATGATCTATGCGGTTTTTGTTTCCATTTTGTTGTTATTAACGGAATTTTTTTTCAATTTTTTCAAATTCTAAAAGCAAGATCAGACACATTTTTTAATATGAAACAGAGAGAAAAGAAAATACATGTTTGAACCAATTGTGAAAATTGTGTCGACTGGGTAAAATCTTCAAATATTGAATATCTGCCAAAATATTTTGAAATTCTTTTGTCGCAAACGCTAATTGTAAATGTTCAGAACATATTTTGGAGATTGATTTCCGTTAAGAATATTCTTTTCCTAGATTTGGATTGAGAAAAGTAAAAATTACCTACTTTTTAAAAATTCAAAATCTGTTAAAATACTCTTTTACACTTTCATCATTATCATGTAGATTAAAAATAAATATGTAGCTAAGAACTACCACAAGGCAGCTCACCTTTACGCACTTTTTTTTGCGGGGCTTCATAGCTTTGTTTTACACGTTTAAAGGGATGTGTGAATAGCTTTGTTTTACACGTTTAAAGGGATGTGTGAATAGCTTTGTTTTACACGTTTAAAGGGATGTGTGAATAGCTTAGGAAATTACATAACGAATTGATTTCTCATTTAAAAAAAAATGAATTATCTTCTTAAGTTCACTTCTTGTGATTGAAATGCACATCTCTTTTCTTTCAAATCAAAATGTTAATGTTTTCTTGGTGGCGTAGGACAGATCTGAAATGAGCAAACACCAAAAAAAAAAAAAAAAAAATCCATCAAATTATCTCCATCTTAACGCTTAGCTCTATCTGTGGGTTCCTTTACTGCGTTTGAGAAATTTCCAGCGTGTTTTGTTGTATTCCTACAGACAAACCGGGTAAGATAAAGGTAATATCCGGAAGGAAATAGGAAACTTGTCGCGGAAATCACTCAGGTTCCGTGAGATAAGACCTTTTTTCTCCCCTTATTTTTGGCTGCTGAGAAATATGGAGAATCCACCAAATCGTGAAAGCCACCACTCTGATCTGATGACCTTTACTGAACTCCCTGGTCTCACTGATTTACTTCTTTTCTGCTTCAGACTGTTACACAGTTACAGAGATAAAGAATTCTCTTGATTTATGTCAATTTTTGTGTCAGTATGACTTAGTTTCTCTCTCTCTCTCTCTCTCTCTCTCTCTCTCTCTCTCTCTCTCTCTCTCTCTCTCTCTCTCTCCCTGTCTCTCTCTGCCTCTGTCTCTCTGCCTCTGTCTCTCTGTTTCTTTGTCTCTCTGTTTCTCTCTCTGTCTCTCTCACTTTCTGTTTGTACCTCCGCCTGTCTCTCTCTATGTCTCTGTGGCTGTATTGTTTACCCATCCTCTCTATGTATCTCTAACTCTCTGGCTGTCTGGTTGTCAACTCTATCGATATTTCAGTCGATGATAAAGATA
>JAWDGP010004155.1:172500-182500 GCA_033675545.1 Elysia crispata | reverse complement strand
ACCTAAATTGGAAGGAAGATACATGTAAAGAAAGATAGTTAAGTTGGTAATTATAGAAAAAAGACGGATACTCATTAGATAAATAGTGAGATAGATAGATAGATAGAAAGAAAGATAGATGGACAGACAGTTAAATAGGTAGATAGATGAAAAAGATAATTAGAAGAATAAAAGAAGATAGATAGATAGATAAAAATACATAAACAGATAGACAGATAGATAGAGAGCGGTCTGTACAGCACACATTGAAATCACACCACCCTAAGAAAGAGACACGATTTTCTGGACAACTTTTTGGGTGGGCTTTGCTCTTTTTAATTATTCTCCTGCTAAATTTGGATTGATTAAGCCTCAAGGGAGTAAGCCGTGCATCTGCTTTATTGAAAATTGTGAAACATTTTAAAACAAATTCTAATTTCATAATGTGGAAACTAGATGAAACTGGTACGGTATGTCAATTTTCTGTATACTAAGTCAAATTTTTCATACTTATTGATTAAGAGATGAACTTGCAAGGAGTAGAAAGTGCAGCAAAGAATAATCTCTTTTTTATTTTTTTTCTTATCGATTTTGCAGCACTTTTGCCTTGATCTTAAAAAAAAAAACAGGCTTAACATAGGTAGGGTTTGAAACTTATTTCTATTAAAATCAGCGATCTTTGTTTTTAACATTGATCCAATCTCCTTTCCTCTTCTCCATGAATGCAGCAACATGTAAAGTACGAACTTAATTGGCGTATCATTTAGGAATGATCGTATTGACACATTTAAACTTTACTTGTATGTAGCCTAAACAATAAACCCCATAAAATTGAGAACTCTTTCTTTCTACTTTTTTTTTTCTTAAAAGACTAAACAAAGCTGCTTGCAAAGCCTTGTTATTAAAACTTAACGCCTGTTTCTGGCGAACCAGAGATAGATAAGCCTTGTTAGGCACAGCTTACACTATTCGTGAACACAAACGATTTCTTTTTATTCATGGCATGAAAAAAAATATTCAAGGCGCATTATTTTAGGTGGCAAATCAGATTTCTTTCAACATTTTCTAAAAACAATTCTTGGTGGTGTATGTGTGAGAGAACACCGTACTCGGGGCGATATGGCTAAATGAGCCTCGTTATGGCTGGTTAGCGTCTCGTGAACTCTGGCTGATTGTCGTGGTGGTGGAGTCACCGAGTCTGTAACATCCGACCATCACGATACACGAGCCTATCGGCCCAGGACAGGTGCCCGGTACACGTTTCCGGTGCGACTCTCAGACTGTAAGATCCGCCCGAAGTGTTGTTTGGGGAAGCTGGAACAAAAAAACAGTAAGAAATGCGATAGATCTTAATTGCGGCTCAAAAAACAAAGTTAATAAGACAGGTGGAGGATTTTTAAATACCGCATCGAGGCTAGAGTACAGATTTCCACATTCTGCAACCAGGTCAAGTCTATAGACTGTGAAGATACATGGGATAAAGACAAGTAACACCATTTGGTGGCAGTGCTGCTCGGTGTTGCTGCTATTCTTCCAGGTATAACTCTGTCGTATTATTTCTGGTCACTAATCTTTTAATCCAATTTTGTCATCCACTTAAATAACGTTTGCAACAGAGGAACAAATTAATCGTGAAGTAATCAAACAGACGACAACCAGCTCTTATGACGAAGATCCTTTTATAGACGAAGTCCAAATGTGTCCAAGTCCCTTTAGGTGGAGCCTCTTCTTGAAACTTTCATCTTTCAATTTTTAAAACAGTTTTTTTTAATCATATTGAGTATGGTTTTTTTTTTAATAATCATATTGAGTATGGAAAGAAAGGCCTAAAATTTTCTTTCACACACCAATTTTTTTTATATATATATTTTTTATTGCATCATAAGGTTATAAGAAATGAAGATATTATAAACATACATGCGCGTATTGTGAAATTTCCTTATAACCTTTGGGAGAGTTGGTGATAATATAATTTTTTTTTGTATAATTTAAATAGGTTATGATTTAATTCCACGTCGGGCCTAGATTAAACCTCATCCAGGTATGTTGGTCTTGCTATAGGCTTCACCTTCACCTGAACCAGGTGCGACCCAAACCCACACCTTACCCGTGGACGTCGGATGTCTTAACTTCCAGCTCAGGGGTTGGTCACTCAGCCCACCGCGTGCTGAGAGTTTTGGTTTCCCAAACCTTATCACAGACATTGGCTGGCTAATCCGTCAGTGACGGGTACATAGTCTCCGCATATACCCGTTCTTCTCAGTGTCACCACAGGCATATCTGAACACACCGAAGGTTTTCCGTGTGCGATAGACATTACTGGACACACCGAAGGTTTTCCGTGTGCGATAGACATTACTGGACACACCGAAGGTTTTCCGTGTGCGATAGACATTACTGGACACACCGAAGGTTTTCCGTGTGCGATAGACATTACTGGACACACCGAAGGTTTTCCGTGTGCGATAGACATTACTGGACACACAGAGGGTCTTCCGTGTGCGATAGACATTACTGGACACACAGAGGGTCTTCCGTGTGCGACAGGCATATCTGAACACACCGAAGGTTTTCCGTGTGCGATAGACATTACTGGACACACCGAAGGTTTTCCGTGTGCGATAGACATTACTGGACACACAGAGGGTCTTCCGTGTGCGACAGGCATTACTGGACACACAGAGGGTCTTCCGTGTGCGACAGGCATTACTGGACACACAGAGGGTCTTCCGTGTGCGATAGACATTACTGGACACACAGAGGGTCTTCCGTGTGCGATAGACATTACTGGACACACAGAAGGTTTTCCGTGTGCGATAGACATTACTGGACACACAGAGGGTCTTCCGTGTGCGATAGACATTACTGGACACACAGAAGGTTTTCCGTGTGCGATAGACATTACTGGACACACAGAGGGTCTTCCGTGTGCGACAGGCATTACTGGACACACAGAGGGTCTTCCGTGTGCGACAGGCATTACTGGACACACAGAGGGTCTTCCGTGTGCGACAGGCATTACTGGACACACAGAAGGTTTTCCGTGTGCGATAGACATTACTGGACACACAGAGGGTCTTCCGTGTGCGATAGACATTACTGGACACACAGAGGGTCTTCCGTGTGCGATAGACATTACTGGACACACAGAGGGTCTTCCGTGTGCGACAGGCATTACTGGACACACAGAAGGTTTTCCGTGTGCGATAGACATTACTGGACACACAGAGGGTCTTCCGTGTGCGACAGGCATTACTGGACACACAGAGGGTCTTCCGTGTGCGATAGACATTACTGGACACACAGAGGGTCTTCCGTGTGCGACAGGCATTACTGGACACACAGAAGGTTTTCCGTGTGCGATAGACATTACTGGACACACAGAGGGTCTTCCGTGTGCGATAGACATTACTGGACACACAGAGGGTCTTCCGTGTGCGACAGGCATTACTGGACACACAGAGGGTCTTCCGTGTG
Organism: Elysia crispata; assembly: GCA_033675545.1. Taxonomy (NCBI): domain Eukaryota; kingdom Metazoa; phylum Mollusca; class Gastropoda; family Plakobranchidae; genus Elysia; species Elysia crispata. The sequence goes on along the minus strand of JAWDGP010004155.1, from coordinate 179,044 downwards.
CGATAGACATTACTGGACACACAGAGGGTCTTCCGTGTGCGACAGGCATTACTGGACACACAGAAGGTTTTCCGTGTGCGATAGACATTACTGGACACACAGAGGGTCTTCCGTGTGCGACAGGCATTACTGGACACACAGAAGGTTTTCCGTGTGCAACTGACATTAAAAGGAGGTTGTAGACTTACCCACGTCGATCAAACCCGCTACCTTCTCTTTTCGCACATCTCATCACAAAGATTTTATCAACCCAAAGACCTAGATAGTTTTGTACGTTTCTCTGTAATACCAAGAAGGTAAATGCTTGGCCACAGTGGATGCGATTCCCAAATATTAGCTTGTTATGAGCATCATATCGCAAAAACATTCGACTACACTCTTCTTACCCTACCAACCGTAACACAAAACTTCTGAGCAATATTTCATTCAAACATTTCTTTCGAGATTCTTTTGTTTTTCACGCGGCCCCTCCGTTCCATTCTGTCACCGGTAACAAATCGGACCAATCATATCGAGCCGTTGATGTTTCGTGTAATATTGTCCAATTTTTTAAATTATTTTATTACGTTAAGAAAAATCGTTGTTTTGTACTTTGCTCACTCAATTAGATGCCAACAAATAACTTGTTTTGTTTTTGCTATGTTTAAAAAGGCGTATAAATCTTTGACAATTGAATAAACTTGAAAATGAAATACATAAGTATGTTATTGAGGGGCGCATAAAATTTCACAAGTTATTCCGTGCAGTTAAATGTAAGCTATGAGAAAACTATTTCTCTTCTTCAAGATCTTTCTCGAAGATAATTGAAATACGAGAACAGTTAGAAGAAATTGCTTAGTGAAGTGCCTAATTTAGGATGCCAACGTCAATAAGCTATAGTGGCAGATGTTATTTTAGTTTGAGTGTGTTTCCCCTCTCTCTCCCTCCCTTAATTCCCTTGTCTTTAAAACTCAGAATAACATCACCTGCAGCCAAAAGAAAAAAAAACAACAACAAATTGCTGATACAATTAATGTCCTCCACCATGATAGACGGGACAGGGTCTTAGTAGGCCGAGTCAGATCGCTATAGAGAGATAAACAAAAATATTCCGTAATTAAAATTTGAAACAGCTGCCTCTTCGAATGCGGGTAGAAAGATTAAAAAAAATATGCAATTGAAATTGAAAGTAAGGTTTTCTCTTTAGCCATTATTTAAGGCCGGTTCCGAGGTTTCTTTTAAAGTTATATAATTCAAATAAAAAATGAATGTTACTCGCTCATGATAGGCTCAGTTAGACAGTTTCAGGGGTTTTCTCTTGGGTCAGTCTACAACAATTCGCATGACTCTTTTGTACTTTCAACTCTTTTTTCTAGTTTTATTTTTTATGGCAAACACTTTTGATCAGAGCTACTACGTGTGTTATAGTAGCTCTACACTTGGTTCATTAGCCTTGACAAGACAGTGATGTCGCACTTGTTCCATTGTCAAAAAGGAGACTTGTTCGAGACAGTAAAATTTGTTGGGGACTTTTTTTTTTATTTTGAATTTCCATGAAAATCAACCAAAGAGCACCGTTTCGCGTTTTCTACATCCGAATAACTCAAACCTCACTCAGTCACTTACACTGTAATGTATTATTCTCTAAACCTTCTATGTGCGTCTTTGATGATGATTCAGGGAGGGTAAGAACTTGTAAAATTCAAATTAATGTATTTAAACAGTTTTAATTATTCAACAACATGTAGACTGAAATAAATAGGCAGTACGCCTTTCGGCACTTTATCATTATAATGCATTCCTCAAAAATGCTTTGAAAAGTGATCTTTAAAGTAGAATACGAAAATACAGAACAAGCCGAATTTCCATATTCAAGAAAATATAATCGTTACACAGTGTATTCTGTTCGTCTTTGATTCCAAGTGTCCTGTGATCAACAAATACTTTGTTGCTAATTATTTCACAAATGGTCTGAAGGTTTTCTTGATTGACAACGAGTAAAAAAGCCTTTTTGGCAACACGGATGATCCTTGCCCGGTGGAGGAAGCTTAGGTAGCACATTAGTGAGGCTTGGATGAGACGGATGTGGCTGGAGTGTAGTTCCGGGTCAGAGGTCAGAGTGCACAGAGGTCATCATATGGTTTTCATCTCACCCGCAGCACACACACTGCACTGCTTGATTGCGCACTGTACCTGACTGCTACGCTCCGTTATTCTGTCGTCTGGTTCGTATTCCGTGCGCTAACTGCTTCCGCTTTGACAAGTCAGCGGGAAAAAAGATATTGAAACAAAACAAGAGTTATCTCTCTTGATTTACATTTATTATCAAGTGCTCCACACCTATTGTTTCCATTGTTATAAGATCATAAAGGGAGAAAACAAAACAATTTTTCACAGTGCATAGTGTTTCATTTCATTGGGTTTTTTGGCCCTCTCGGGATATCAACGACAATGTCGACATAGAGGAAGATGGATGAAAATAATTTAACGCCTATGTGAGTGTAAGATGTACTTCACATCAGACAGGCAGTTAAGATTTTATTTATCAACTCCTTGGACTAGAAGCTTCACTTACCGCAAACTGGTAGTTTATTGTTTACTTTACACCAGTATGTCGTAAATCACATTTTATACATTAAAAAAAATTGTCCGTCTTTGGATCAGACTACAAATTTAGTTTATAATAAGAACAAGCGCCCGCTGTAATTTATGTCCTGAAGTGGAAACCTGTGAGAATGAGACAAATTGAAGAAACCTGTTTTGGTGAACGTCTTCTCCATCCGGCTCTTGATGTCAGTATGTGAGAAAGAAACGCTTATCTCGAAATTAAAAAAAGACGATTATGCTGTCATTGGCTAACTTAATTACACCATTTGGGTTCTAAATTTTCACAATTTCAGTAAAGAGATTTTAGTTTGAGCCATTTCCAATATTATGGCGTCCTAGTACTTGATTCAGAGAGTCGTGTGTGGATTGAATCAGTTCTGAAGCTTTGGCGGAGGGTGTGTTTGGGGCGGTCCCTTGAGATTTGTTAATGCTCGCATAATTTATTCTATAATCAAGTCAGTGTGTGAGAGAGAGTGAGTGAGCAGGCGTCAAAGCTGTTGGCATTTCGCCGGTTAAGAAATTAGCTGCTTATTAATCTCACAATGTCGTCTAATTGAAAAGAGGAAAAAAACAACCGATAGTTTTACTTTGGGTTCTCTCTATTGTTCCTCCTCAACGCGTTTACATACATAGACAACATACAACATATACACATACACCCGAAACTAGAGAAATGAATTTCCCGTAACCTGGTTTAAATGCACTTCAGAGGTTCTGTTGTTATTTAAAGGTGAAAAATTATAGATTCGATAAACTTAGTAATGGAAGCTGTCCCATTCATTGCTTAAGACTTATATCACAGTTCAAGGGTAGAGGTGTGGTCTGAGTGTCAGTTTGACCTGTGATGTAGTGTGGCGCCACAGCAGTCTGTAGGACAGAGTAGCAGATTGATAGAGTGTTAGTAATCCGTGTTGTGGTGTGGCACACAGCAGTCTGTAGGACAGAGTAGCAGATTGATAGAGTGTTAGTAATCCGTGTTGTGGGGTGAGACTTGTATAGTGTAACCTATGTGTCAGTGTGTCAGTGTGCCCCTTATAAATTGTGGCCAATGTGTCATTGTGTCATTGTGCTCCTTATATATATATATATATATATATATATATATATATATATATATATATATATAAATACATATATTGTGTCAGTGTGCCACAGTGCTCCTAGTATAAAGTGATCTGTATGCTGGTGTGACACTTTTCCCCTTGTATAGTAGGACTAATGTGTCCATGTGCCCCTAGTAAAATATGGCTAATTTGTCAGTGTGTCAGTGTGCACCTAGAATAATGGGGCTCATTTGTCAGTGTGTCAGTGTGTACCTAGTGTAACCATTATTTTAGTGTGTCAGTGTGCCCTTAGTGTTGGCATATGCCACTGAGCCCTCTTATAGTATGGCTCATGTGTCAGAATGGTCAGTGTTTTGGGGTATCAGTATGCCTCGTGTTTTGGTGTGTTATTGTGCCCCTAGTATTGCCCATATGTCAGTGTACCTCTTGTATAGTGTGGTTCATGTGTCATCGCATCAGATCAGGGTGTCCCTTGTAAAGTGTTGTCCGTGTGTCAGTGTGTTAGGGTGTCCTTTGTGAAGTGTTGTCAGTGTATCAGTGTGTCAGTGTGTCCTTTGTAAGCTCTTGTCCGTGTGTCAGTGTGTCGCTTGTAAAGTCTTGTCCGTATGCCAGTGTGTCAGAGTGTCCCTTGTAAAGCTTTGTCCGTGTGTCAGTGTGTCAAAGTTTCAGTGTCCCATCTACAGTGAGGTTCGTATGTCATTGTTTTCCTTGCATACTGTGGCCTGTGGCACAGTGTTGAAGCTATCACCATGCGACACTAAAGGACCGTCCGGTCTCGGGTTCCAGCCTCGGAGAAGTGACCTTATGCTTAATAAAGCTCATGACTCCAGCTCTGTTCTATATATCTTATGCTTCATGAAGCTCATGACTCCAGCTCTGTTCTATATATCTTATGCTTCATGAAGCTCATGACTCCAGCTCTGTTCTATATCTTATGCTTCATGCAGCTCATGACTCCAGCTCTGTTCTATATCCTATGCTTCATGCAGCTCATGACTCCAGCTCTGTTCTATATCTTATGCTTCATGAAGCTCATGACTCCAGCTCTGTTCTATATCTTATGCTTCATGCAGCTCATGACTCCAGCTCTGTTCTATATCTTATGCTTCATGCAGCTCATGACTCCAGCTCTGTTCTATATCTTATGCTTCATGAAGCTCATGACTCCAGCTCTGCTCTATACCCCATGCTTCATGAAGCTCATGACTCCAGCTCTGTTCTATATCCTCAGCTAGATACGCCCTGGAAATCTTGGTTAATAACATAATATTATGGTAAAGCGATTGATAATTATTACGCAAGTGGTGATACAGGCTTTCCTATACATAAAATCGCATAAATTCGATTTTTCATCGATTGGAGCTGATTAATTATAAGCTGACCAAGCTTGACATCTATTTATCAACCAATTCTTCTTTCTTTCTTTATATCTATTTAATTATTTTGTTTTCGCCTTATCTGTGTACCTGCATTCACCTAGATTCATAAATTATACATACATATATATATATATATATATATATATATATATATATATGTAAATATTTCTTAAATGAATCTATTTGTTTACCATGAAATTTAAAGCCTTCTCCCATTTTTGCTTATTTTACAACGTTATCTCTTATTTATCATAATAATTAGCCATGCATTGCCCTGAGCATGTTAGCCTAGTTCGTCGAAAAAAAAAAAGGAAAAAAGCATTTACAGATAGATGGTTGTATAAAGAGAGATATATAGAAGGGGGGGGGGGAGAGAGAGAGAGAGAGAGAGAGAGAGAGAGAGAGAGAGAGAGAGAGAGAGACAGAGACAGAGACAGAGACAGAGACAGAGACAGAGACAGAGACAGACAGACAGACAGACAGAGAGAGAGACAGAGAGGAGGGAGGAAGATGCAGAGAGAATAATTGCGCATGCATTATTCTATGGTAATATTATTACTGTCAGCCAGCTGTTTTGATAAGAGTTATTATCTGGTCTATGACTAGATTTTGGAAACACGAGAATCAACTGAATTTGCAGTTATGTGGATATTCATTAATTTATTTCGGTAAATTATTACATAATAGATAATTGATAGCAAACACGAGACTTTGATTTTGTTGTGTCATTTTTTTAAGGGGTGAGGGAGGGTCTAGTTTGTTTCCCTTCATTTTGTTGCAAATGTTCTTTATCTTTTCCGTTTTAATTGAAGTTGCAAAAAATATAGTGGTGTAATCTGATACTCCAAAAATACAACGTTTTAGAGATTCTTCAAAGCATGGTTAATAAAAGCAAAATATCTCGCGTAGACCTCTGATCAATACAAGGATTGGGTTAGTAAAACATAACCTATTTAGGGAATTAAGGGTTAACTTTCAGAAATATATACAGGCTTAAGTGTCAAATGACAAAACTTGTCTAGTTTAAATCTAACTTTCTTTTCAAGAGCCAAACAAGGTCTATATATAGTTTATCTGGATACACAACCGCACAGAATAATGTAAAAAAATATATTTATAAGATTTTTTTTTTATGAACTTAATTTGGACTATTAAATATTGGTTGGGAAAGAAAAATAGACGTTCTAAGGTAAAACCGAAAATGGCCGAGTATTTTCGGTTTTTGTGCGCAGCGGAAGTAAAAGTGCAGACGAGTGCACTGGTTATTCTTGTGAGGTGAGTTAATTAAACTCTGTTTATAGAGATCTAAATCTGTGATTTGATGCACAACGGGTCCTCATAAAACCCAAGCACCGAGTTAAAATCTCGCTGCCAAATCGAACAAACTATATCTTTACATAAAGACTCTTTCATGTTGCGTTTAATGGAAAATCAACTTGATCCGATCCCATGGTTAATAACCCCCAACTGAGGTGTGTGAAGAGAGCGACGTTTTCTACAAACAGTGATGGGTCT
>JAWDGP010004155.1:140000-167500 GCA_033675545.1 Elysia crispata | reverse complement strand
GAGATAGGAAAGAGAGAGAGAGAGAGAGTTAGAGAGAGAGAGAGAGAGCAACTTCTCCGAGGTAAACGTTGTGAAACTCTAACAAGCTCACAAGAATCATTCGTTAGTCTAATGATAAGAAAATAATTATTGTACTGACCAGAAGTACTTTGCTTATCATGTGGGCAAGGAAGATATTTGCTTTTATTACTGAAAATGTTTTTTGTTTTTTTCTTTATATCAGTTTAAGAGTAAAAAAAAAATAAAAGGCATGATATGGATAATACACAAGGGCGTTAAAAAATATCTTGGAGATATTGAAGAGAAAGAGAGAGAGAGAGAGAGAGAGAGAGAGAGAGAGAGAGAGAGAGAGAGAGAGAGAGAGAGTGAGAGAGAGAGAGACAGAGAGAGAGAGAGAGAAACAGAGACAGAGACAGCGACAGAGAGGGAGGGAAATGGAAATCGCGAACTGTTCTGTTGGAAAGTTAAAACTATCAATCCTTGATTTATATGTCGCTCTAATTGAAAGCCCTCTCTCTCTCGCTCTGTGTGTGTGTGTGTGTCTCTCTCTCTCTTTCTCTATCTATCTATCTATCTATCTTTCTATCTATTTATTTATCTATTTAATTATCTCTCTCTTTCTTTCTCTTTCCCTCTTTCTCTCTCTCTCTCTCTCTCTCTCTCTCTCTCTCTGTCTCTCCTCTGTGGATGTCTTTTCTCCCAATACCTCTTCTTCTTTATCTTCTCCTTTTTCTATTATCTTTCTTCTTCTCCTCTTCCTCCTCTCTCTGCGTCTTCTTCTTCTTCTTCTTCTTCTTCTTCTTCTTCTTCTTCTTCTTCTTCTTCCTCCTCATCTTCCTTATGAAGACCTCTGAAAAACGCAAGTCAAGCAAAGAAGGAATTCGCTACTGAACGCAACCCCGCGCGCCATACTTCCGCTAGCGGTGAACTACCCAGTAACCAGCTGGACCAATAGATAGACAGGAGACTTAACCTACCCAGAGGGGTGGCAGGCGGCTGACAAGGGCAGATGACTCTCACCGCGTACAGCTACCTGGCCCCTTGCTGCGGGCAGACTACTCAGGGACACTATAAAAGTCACAGATCTGCCTTACCTGAACCTCCAAGATGTGGGAGGAGATCTAGTTCAGAGTAGAATAGGGTATTCGTGTTACCTTGAAGAAAATTAGTTGAATTATTTGAAACTACAGAAAATCTGACACTTGAAAAAAATCTACCCGCGGAAACAGAGTTCGATATTTCCCACTGGATTGACAGTTGCAGTATTGTTTTTCGATTTAAATTTGTGATTTGTTTTAGATTAGCTGGTCGTGAAATGAATGATTATTCTTCGTGATTTCATTTTCCTTCGGTTTTTATTGAATTTATGAGAAACTTTCAACAAATCAGAAAGAAAACGAATTGCGATCTTTTAAAAAAAGGAAATACTTCTACGCGGCCGTTCATTATGAGAGAAAGCTATTTTTATAATTATGACCTTTGACTTTTCTTTCTAAATGTTCAGAAAATACCGGATTAGCATTTCATTTAATTTTAGGTTTTTTAACGACAAATGACAAGGTAAAAATTAAACCGACAGGGTTCGTTACGGAAGGCCAATGGTTAGACTGGCTTCAAGCAGGTTTTTCTGCCAGTTTAAATTTTTTCTTGTTCCAATTGCACGCCGGTCTTAATCATCTTTCCCGCTCTTTCATTTCTTAATCTTTTCATAAAACAGCCGTGACTGGTTTATACTGAGGAAAATTTATAGCGAGCCATACTGATAATTAGCTGCATAGAAATTATGAAATAATCGATATAGACTAACCACGTTTTGCTGCAGCAAAACATGATATTACTCCAGTCTAAAAAAATGCCTTAAGATCTTAGAGCGAAGATTAGGCAGCTGGATAAAGTACTTGTCTTTTATCAGTGTGATAGCTTTATTTGCTTTCTCTTTGAGAAAACGAAAACGATCGTTAGCTGCGAATTTGTGCTGAATAACAATTTTCTGTAGAGATCTAATTTTAGTTTTTTGAAACAAAAACTCAGTCTATCCATCAAAGAAAAGGCTATTAACTTCTTTTCCTTAATTATGCTGGAACTCATGTGGCGTTTTTTCTATATTTACTTTGCTTTCAATATAAAGAAACTGCTCTTGAAGTCCTCGTGATCAAAGCTGCAGCCGGTAAATGGTACACATGATTCTCATCATCTATGGTCTTTGTTGCCCGACGGGGGTTCTTTGCTTCACCAACACAGCTAAGATCAAAGTAGGGCCAGAAACTCTCTATCAAACAGTGAAACTCATCTTGATCGAAGTGCAATTTAAGTACCAGGCAAAATGTTTGCCAAACACGATTAATATAAAGACTTTCGAAAGGTCTGTTTAAAATTATTAGCAAAAGTTGAATTAAATGATTTCATTTGTTAGCTGCTGTTAATTAGAAGGATACAGGACATTTGTTAGCTGCTGTTAATTAGGAGGATACAGGACATTTGTTAGCTGCTGTTAATTAGGAGGATACAGGACATTTGTTAGCTGCTGTTAATTAGGAGGATACAGGACATTTGTTAGCTGCTGTTAATTAGGAGGATACAGGACATTTGTTAGCTGCTGTTAATTAGGAGGATACAGGACATTTGTTAGCTGCTGTTAATTAGGAGGATACAGGACATTTGTTAGCTGCTGTTAATAAGGAGGATACAGGACATTTGTTAGCTGCTGTTAATTAGGAGGATACAGGACGTTTGTTAGCTGCTGTTAATTAGGAGGATACAGGACATTTGTTAGCTGCTGTTAATTAAGGAGGATACAGGACATTTGTTAGCTGCTGTTAATAAGGAGGATACAGGACATTTGTTAGCTGCTGTTAATTAGGAGGATACAGGACGTTTGTTAGCTGCTGTTAATTAGGAGGATACAGGACATTTGTTAGCTGCTGTTAATTAGGAGGATACAGGACATTTGTTAGCTGCTGTTAATTAGGAGGATACAGGACATTTGTTAGCTGCTGTTAATTAGGAGGATACAGGACGTGCCGAAAAAAGGAGTTGACGATTAAAAAAATTTTCACCTAACGTAATAATAACAACAATAATAATAATAATAATAATAATAATAATAATAATAATAATAATAATAATAATAATAATAATAATAATAATAATAATAATAATAATAATAATAATAATAATAATAATAATAATAATAATAATAATAATAATAATAATAATAATAATAATAATAATAATAATAATAATAATAATAATAATAGCAATAATAATAATAATAATAATAATAATAATAATAATAATAATAATAATAATAATAATAATAATAATAATTTAATAGATAGATAGATAGATAGATAGACAGACAGATAGATAGACAGATAGACAGATAGATAGATATACAGATAGACAGATAGATAGATAGACAGACAGACAGACAGATAGATAGATAGATAGATAGATAGATAGATAGATAGATAGATAGATAGATAGATAGATAGATAGATAGATAGATAGATAGATAAATAGATATATTCATGAATTATTATTTGAGCGGTAATGATGGGGGACGTATCATAATGCCCAGGCCGATTGTATCAAAATCCTCATCACACAAGGGAAGACACTCTTCTTTTTTTTTCAATCTCCGCGAACATAAGATCCGGGGACCAACATGCCATGGAAATAATAGAGGAGTCGTAGAATGATAAATGTAGACCTCCTGCTGTATCTGAAAACGTTCAACTTGATGAGATGTGACGCGGCCAACGTGAGACGCCCCTTGTACCTCTATCAAGTACTGAGAGATCCGCCATTTGCATTCCACTCCAGGCATCAAAGACAATTAAAATCAGCGGTGGCATTTAGCAAAGTCCGGTTTACTCTGTCATAATGGTGAGTTGACTGATCCATAAAACTAATTATGGCGTTCGGGTGGATATTGGGTAGTTGGTCTAAATATCATTACAGACTCGTTAAATATCTAGGCTCTCTCTCTCTCTCTCTCTCTCTCTCTCTCTCTCTCTCTCTCTCTCTCTCTCTCTCTCTCTCTCTCTCTCTCTCTCTCTCTCTCTCTCTCTCTCTCTCTCTCTCTCTCTCTCTCTTTCTCTCTCTCTCGCTCTCTCTCTCTCTCACACACACACACTCTGGGCGGTGGACTTCAACTGAACGCTTACTGTTTAAATGTTGTTTTTTTTTTTGTTTTGTTGAGAAACTGCAGGATCTGTAACTTGCTTGCTGCAGTGATTTGTGAATGTTGTCTCTAAATGTGACGGGCTTAGAAGTGGAGTGTAGCAGAGAGAGGCAGCGGTGAGGGCGGGGGAGTGGGAGGGGAATGGTGATGGAGAGAGAAGTGGGAGAAGGGGTATGCTCAGTTTGTAACGCCTGTAAGGGTGGACCATTAGTCTTGTTATAATATCGCAGCATCACATATCTATTCCTAACCATCAAATCCACGTGTATATGAACAACTTTTTTTTTAAATTTCTGATCTCCTCACTTCTTCTTCAAAGTTTAACTCGCAAGAATATTATATTCAAACACTATTCTGTACGTAAAAAGTGATGAAGTTCCTGGATATTTTAACGCTAGACAATTTGCGAACAAAAAAAAATGCACGTTTCGAGAAAACCTGTCTCATCTTCCTAGTGGATGAATCATATCAGGTCAAAGTCAAGCCCTGGTGTTGATCACAGTTTCTTCCCTGTCTTTCGTTAATGACAAAACTCTCGTATTTCCCGATGGTATTTAGACACGATCCCGTCCACTTGGAATCGTATAAACCCTAAGATTTATGAACACAGCGTCTCGGGGTTTGCTATTTTATAGCTGTGCAGACACAGACTAAGATCTCTAGAGGGTATTGGAGAGCGCTTTTAATGATATCTGAGGGGTTAGTAATTGAAAGGCTAAAAGGTTGCTTCAGCCTAAAAAAACATTTTTCATCGCATTATTTCCTCCACAGGTGTTGCGAGCCTATGATTATGAAATATTACAAACTTGAGTCCTCGTCTTCTATCGATTTAAACCGTTTTGTTGTGATTTTTTTCTATTTGTAAAGGGCAGTGAGCAGTAGTAAAGCCCTGTAGTTATGGCAATGAAAATTTCAGTGGCAACTCGAGCGAGCAAATATTCGCTGAGATAATGTATTCTGATTTAGGTGATTTCGACTGCCCTACTTGCAGGTGGGATCTACTATGGGCATAATGCGAACACTCAGAGCGTAGGGCATGAGATTTCACAAAGAGTTATGTCCCTTTATTGGAACTCGTAAGTTTTGTTCAGCAATCAAAAGCATCTAGCAGATCATAGCAGGACCAAATATTTTTGTCGTAAAATGTTTTCTCAGGTACCCATTTTAAGTTTTCCTTTTTATCTTTCAAATTTCACACTTATGTGCTTTCTTGCAGACGCTTGGACTTCGTGTAGAGCTAATGACTTCCAGCTAGGTAGCATAGCCTTTGGTAAAATCGCATTTTCTACATTCTAAGAGTTTTGTGTTGTTTCTACATACTCTCAATAAACAGCGTGCTCAAGCTACTATGAAATCATTGATATTCCACAAATGGGAGAGACACAGAGATGGTTGTACAAACTTAACCTCCGGTACTGGGAGTCATAAACGGTAGTAAAATGCACATACTAAAAAAAAACGTACGTTTGCTACCCTGAAATCAATGAGATATTACCCAATACGTGACAAAGAGATAGGTTCGAACTAAGTAAATCATTACTCTTTACCAACTGAGGCACATAAATGAGATTATGTAGAATATTAAATAAGAAGGGAATTGATCACAGCTGGGGCAGAGCGGATAAATAATTTATACACGTATAATTTTCCGAGACTTGGTAGGCTTTAACTTGACAAACAAACGAGACAGACACAACATGATCAATGCAGTTTGGCGATATCCATAAGGCGTACATACTTTGTCGCGAGCAGGAGCTGTTAGCAAATGAAGCTCTTCCCAGTAGCTGTGAGCAAATGAAGCTCTTCCCAGTAGCTGTGAGCAAATGAAGCTCTTCCCAGTAGCTGTGAGCAAATGAAGCTCTTCCCAGTAGCTGTGAGCAAATGAAGCTCATCCCAGTAGCTGTGAGCAAATGAAGCTCTTCCCAGTAGCTGTGAGCAAATGAAGCTCTTCCCAGTAGCTGTGAGCAAATGAAGCTCTTCCCTGTAGCTGTGAGCAAATGAAGCTCTTCCCAGTAGCTGTGAGCAAATGAAGCTCTTCCCAGTAGCTGTGAGCAAAAGAAGCTCATCCCAGTAGCTGTGAGCAAATGAAGCTCTTCCCAGTAGCTGTGAGCAAATGAAGCTCTTCCCAGTAGCTGTGAGCAAATGAAGCTCTTCCCAGTAGCTGTGAGCAAGTGAAACTCATCCCAGTAGCTGTGAGCAAGTGAAACTCATCCCAGTAGCTGTGAGCAAGTGAAACTCATCCCAGTAGCTGTGAGCAAGTGAAACTCATCCCAGTAGCTGTGAGCAAGTGAAACTCATCCCAGTAGCTGTGAGCAAATGAAGCTCTTCCCAGTAGCTGTGAGCAAGTGAAATTCATCCCAGTAGCTGTGAGCAAGTGAAACTCATCCCAGTAGCTGTGAGCAAGTGAAACTCATCCCAGTAGCTGTGAGCAAGTGAAATTCATCCCAGTAGCTGTGAGCAAGTGAAACTCATCCCAATAGCTGTGAGCAAGTGAAACTCATCCCAGTAGCTGTGAGCAAGTGAAACTCATCCCAGTAGCTGTGAGCAAATGAAGCTCTTCCATGTAGCTATGAGCAAGTGAAATTCATCCCAGTAGCTATGAGCAAGTGAAATTCATCCCAGTAGCTGTGAGCAAGTGAAACTCATCCCAGTAGCTGTGAGCAAGTGAAACTCATCCCAGTAGCTGTGAGCAAATGAAGCTCTTCCCAGTAGCTATGAGCAAGTGAAATTCATCCCAGTAGCTATGAGCAAGTGAAATTCATCCCAGTAGCTGTGAGCAAGTGAAATTCATCCCAGTAGCTGTGAGCAAGTGAAACTCATCCCAGTAGCTGTGAGCAAGTGAAACTCATCCCAGTAGCTGTGAGCAAGTGAAACTCATCCCAGTAGCTGTGAGCAAATGAAGCTCTTCCCAGTAGCTATGAGCAAGTGAAATTCATCCCAGTAGCTATGAGCAAGTGAAATTCATCCCAGTAGCTGTGAGCAAGTGAAACTCATCCCAGTAGCTGTGAGCAAGTGAAACTCATCCCAGTAGCTGTGAGCAAATGAAGCTCTTCCCAGTAGCTATGAGCAAGTGAAATTCATCCCAGTAGCTATGAGCAAGTGAAATTCATCCCAGTAGCTGTGAGCAAGTGAAATTCATCCCAGTAGCTGTGAGCAAGTGAAACTCATCCCAGTAGCTGTGAGCAAGTGAAACTCATCCCAGTAGCTGTGAGCAAGTGAAACTCATCCCAGTAGCTGTGAGCAAGTGAAACTCATCCCAGTAGCTGTGAGCAAGTGAAACTCATCCCAGTAGCTCTTCGGTATAGAGCACCGGCCAGTTCAATACATTATGCGAATTCGGGATGGTGGTATGAGAGCAATTCCTACAACAACTGAGCCATCGACGAGAGTGACATAGCACCCTTGCGCTCTTTGACTGACTGGACCAAATCTGAAATGTAAAAGAGGACAAACCGAAAACGAAAGAAAGAATTGATAGATCTGTGTACTAATAAATCAGTTCTCAGAGCTAGATCTAGAGATCTTGTCACCTCTCCGTTATTTCAACAATATAACCCGGTGATAGGGGGAGGAGGGGAACGTTAACTTTGTCTCTTGACATCACCAGACGAGATGTTACAATATTGATAACACAACTGAACTATTCTACAATAATAAGCTGACTTGAATCGTAGGTTTGTTAGCTTTTGCATTCGATTTCCTGAAGCTCACAAGAGGTCAGAAGTGATTCAATGCCTGACGGGGGTCTTGTTTCATGTGCTACACATTGCCTGAAACTGTTATTAAGTGCATGGGTATAATCCAAATATTTATCTTCAACCAACTCTGCTTTTCAAGGGCAGGATTTTCTTTAAAGGGAGAGAGTGAAGAAAAAGGGAGAATAAGAAAAAGAAAATAATTATCTGCAACTCGTCACTGAGGACTGAAGAAAAGCGTTTTCCACTCAGATTGTTTTTACACATCAAATCTCCTCTACTTAACGTCTATAATTAGCCTGGTGCATGTTTTCTCTGCCCTGAATCATGCATAGGTGAGGCTTTGTCGTGTACCACTCAGAGCATGCACACAGCCAGGTTTAGTATACGGGTGAGTGGAAGACTTGGCGCCAGTCCCTCTCCACATGCTAGCACCATAACAAACCGTTGTTTCATCTGTGTGAGGTGAGAGTCTCACCCTGCCAGATTGGTCACGTTGATTCCTAGAAGCAAATTACCACAGTATCAGAACTGTTTCCAATTTCACCCTCACATGCCGCGAGAAATGTAATTATTGTGGTAGGTACACAGCGACGTCTGTGTGCGGCGGTGAGAAATTCCGTCATGAGACTTTTTGTGATGTAAAATTTGTTTTAGTTCTTTTATTTTTTTTCATTTTCTTCATTTACTCAATTATGCACGCTGATTTAAAGCAAGCGGCAAAAAATTTTCGACAATTCAAATCATTATCTGAAGTGATTAAGCCTTCAGACTTTGATTTTTTTTTGTCAAAATCTGCATTTGTTAAGACTGAATCAAAGCTCAACGCCCGCAATTTCCCGAGTAAAACATTTATCTCTAGTTTTGTTTATAGCCGGATCTGTAACGGGGTTGGATATATCTAGAAACTGAAAATCTGCATTTGTCAAGACTGATTCAAAGCTCAACGCCCGCAGTTTCCCGAGTGATACGTTTATCTCTAGTTTTGCTTATAGCCGGATCTGTAACGGGGTTGGGTATATCTACAAACTGAAAAAAACCTATCAGAACTTTACATTGAGAGAAGGAATTGACATTTATGGAATCGATCCTCGCCTACCATGAGAAATGGTGTTTGGAGCAGAGTCAGACATAGTTGTTTTGTGAAATGGTGTTTGGGTTAGAGTCAGACATAGTTGTTTTGTGAAATGGTGTTTGGGTTAGAGTCAGACATAGTTGTTTTGTGAAATGGTGTTTGGGGCAGAGTCAGACATAGTTGTTTTGTGAAACGGTGTTTGGGGTAGAGTCAGACATAGTTGTTTTGTGAAACGGTGTTTGGGGCAGGGTCAGACATAGTTGTTTTGTAAAACGGTGTTTGGGACAGAGTCAGACATAGTTGTTTTGTGAAATGGTGTTTGGGGTAGAGTCAGACATAGTTGTTTTGTAAAACGGTGTTTGGGACAGAGTCAGACATAGTTGTTTTGTGAAATGGTGTTTGGGGTAGTGTCAGACATAGTTGTTTTGTGAAATGGTGTTTGGGGTAGAGCCAGATATAATTGTCTCGTGTTATCCAATACTGTCTTGGTCCTTGCATGGAGTTTAAATATCATCGTACAATGTCCTGGCTTTGTTCACATTTTCTTCCACCCGCTTCAACTCGACTTCGGCGCCCGTTGATGATGCACCCACGAAGCTAATTTAGGAGTTGTATAGGAAACAAACTGATTTCATGCCGTCCTAATTTTTTTGTGAGATTAGACAGAGGGAAGCAGTGAGACCCTCACCTCCCATCTTTAGAGGAAAGCAGTGAGACCCTCACCTCCCATCTTTAGAGGAAAGCAGTGAGACCCTCACCTCCCATCTTTAGAGGAAAGCAGTGAGACCCTCACCTCCCATCTTTAGAGGAAAGCAGTGAGACCCTCACCTCCCATCTTTAGAGGGAAGCAGTGAGACCCTCACCTCCCATCTTTAGAGGGAAGCAGTGAGACCCTCACCTCCCATCTTTAGAGGGAAGCAGTGAGACCCTCACCTCCCATCTTTAGAATCTAGTGAAGCAGAACAGTAAATCAGGGAGACCTCCGGCACTTTTTAATTGCTATTGTAATCGTGTTAAGTTTCTTTAGCTATGTTTACCTGTTGTGATAATCACGCTGAGAATTGAACTTTGGAATCATTTTGTGGCAAGGTTTGAACTCGGGCCTGCATGATTGTGTTTGCAACTATCACGGTAGATTTATTTTGAAAACCACGGACAATTTGTTGGGGAAACAGTCAAATAGATCTAAGATCTGGAATCTTGAGGCCAAGACCCCCCCCCCCCCTTCTCTCTCTCTCTCTCTCTCTCTCTCTCTCTCTGTCTGTCTCTCTCTCTCACACACACACACACACAAAGGGGTCAGTGTCAACAATCGTCCTGATTTCTGAGTGACAACAATAGAGAACAGTATTATAACCCGTACGTTTGGTGAATAAAGAAATGGACTAGCAGTCACGTGATATTCCAGTTAATTTCCGTTTTATAATGAACCTTTGCTTCAACCAACGTAACACACAGTATTATCCCGAACAGAGCCCCAAAACTTTTATGAATTCATCCGCGCTGATGTCTGTACTCAGCATGGACTATTTTTTTTTCAACTCCTAAGATAATACTAGTTTTACACTGTTGACCTTCGGATATTGTTGTGGAAAAGAATTCCATGAAAATGTTAAAGCCAAAGAACAAAACAAAACAAAAACATATTACCTGTTTACTTTTATTTTTTATTTAAAGTCAATCATCATAAAATTTTCAAATATGTTTGCAGAGCAGCGTAATGTGAGAAATTCGCTGATAGAGCATCTATCTCTGTGCTTTTCATATCTATCCAAGAGTCCTTTGATACGCTAACTAATAATAAATATCCAAGAGTCCTTTGATACGCTAACTAATAATAAATATCCAAGAGTCCTTTGATACGCTAACTAATAATAAATATCCAAGAGTCCTTTGATACGCTAACTAATAATAAATATCCAAGAGTCCTTTGATACGCTAACTAATAATAAATATCCAAGAGTCCTTTGATACGCTAACTAATAATAAATATCCAAGAGTCCTTTGATACGCTAACTAAAAGGCTATGATTTCCCACAAAAAGCGCCGAACATGTGCACTGCCTTGCGGAAATCTATAGCTGCCCTTTGATTTTAACATTTATGATAATAACTGCTTTAAAGGATCTAACAAATAGATTTGGATGTTACGCAAAAGCTATATGTTCCTATCCAACTGCTCCACATATAATTATTGTTTGGTTTTCGAGGAACGTGCGATAAACACAGGTTTAACATATTATGTTCAGTAACAGTTCGATTATTTTGTGTCTGTCGTTATTGCCAAGCGTTCTCTTAATCTACTCCCTGCCTTAGTTTAATTATCACAACACTCCTAATTGTTTCAGTGTAGACAGAATTTCTTGCCAAGATCTAGAGTTAAGTCAACTTGATTCCCCTCCCCCCCAAAAAAAAAAAAAAAAAAATTCCGCTTGACGTTACATCCTCTATTGCAAGCATGATTATTTAATTTCTTAGTTTCCAGAAAATTATATACATTTCGCTTTTTTTACTTTTGTTCCTTTTTTCCTATATCGCCTTTTCGCTTTTATATCTTTTTCATGATGTTGTTAAATTAATTAAAACAAAAATAAAAAATAACAACATTTTGTTATGGAGGAAGAGTGTTGATGTAACTGAGAGGGGCTGTATCCAGTCCTGTCTAAAATGTTTCCCTGCCTCAGTTCTGTTTTTGTTGAAAGTTTCTTTTCCTGTCCTTTATTCAATCCCAGCTGGTGAACATAATCCAGATACATTCTCTCTCTCTCTCTCTCTCTCTCTCTCTCTCTCTCTCTCTCTCTCTCTCTCTCTCTCTCTCTCTCTCTCTCTCGGTCTCTCTGTCTCTCTCTCTGTCTCTCTGTCTGCCTCTCTCTCTCTCTCTCTCTCTCTCTCTCTCTCTCTCTCTCTCTCTCTCTCTCTCTTTCCAAATATATCACTCTTCACTCTTCTGTTAACATTTTTATGTCTTTCTTCTCCTTTTTTTTAAAGAGCTGGTCAACACCATCTTGCCAGTCTTTCTATCCGTCTCTGACTGCCTTCTTGTAAATCCATCAGTTCTGTCTGTCTTTTCCCGTCTGCATGTCTGTCTGCCTCCTCCTATCTATAAGCCACTTCCTGTCACTCTCCCCTACCTCTCTATCTGTCGTTCTTCCAAGAACCATTAACTGGCAGATTCTGGCAGCTGGATTGGATCTCTCGTGTTTGTGAGTTGCAAACCAAGTGAAACTCTCATCAAACCAGCCCTTCCATGTTTTTATTTTTTTTTTAAGGTCAATCTTAGTTTCCAGGCTGTAAAGGATGTGAGACAGTCCAGACGACAGGTTCAATCTGGTCTGATCCCTCTGTTATTGCCAGTTTGTTGCATAATTACCCAGCAACCCCGCGGAAGCTAAGGCTAAAGACCATTAATATTCTGGCCTTGTCGCTCGTTTGCTTACCAGGCCTACCTGACTGCTATGTTAATCACCGTGGCCTGTAGATGCTCCCTACCTCCCCTGTCTCTTCTCTTATTCCCCTTCATTTACTCTACTGCCTCACCTCCCTTTCCTGATCACTGTTGCCCTTTTGTTAAGAAAATCCCAGACTTATGAATTCACTAATTTCCTTTCTTTTTCTGATTCTTTCCTTTTTTTTATCTGTTACTTATCTCTCTCTCTCTCTCTCTCTCTCTCTCTCTCTCTCTCTCTCTCTCTCTCTCTCTCTCTCTCTCTCTCTCTCTGTCTTTCTCTGACTCTGTCTCTAACCTAGCTATATCACCGCTTTTCTTTCATTATTCTTCATTGCTCTTTTTTTCCTACCTCAATAAAACCTTCCTATTTTTCACTGCCAATTTTTTTTTCACATCCCTCTTTTACCTCACCATCTTACCACTTTGTTAGGCCTGTTCTACCTTCCAATACTCTTTTAGTTTTCCGATGCCTTTTTCTTTCTCTCTTCCTCCAATTTTCCTGAAATTGTTTTTTGACCTAGATAAGCAAACAAAGTTTTTATAAGCTCTATTTTTTATCTCCCCAACTTTGTATATTCCCTACATCATTTTCCTCTCTTAAACTCTAAGCTTATTCACTTTTGATCGCCACCATCATTTTTTATATCATAATTCGGTTTATGATCTGAATGTCTTCTTTAAACATACCCTGTCTGCAGCAATAAGTGGAAGAGCATTTGCTCGCTGTATATATATATATATATATATATATATATATATATATATATATATATATATATATATACACATATAAATTAAGAATGCATGTGAAATTACAACATAGACTTCTTCTCGAGAAATCCAGTTGCTTTAAGCACCTTAAACTCGTAGAAGGACAAAAATTTCCTTTTTAAATGTGCTGAATGACCTTTTTTTTTTATAACTGCCATAAAATAACTAATAAGAAAATAAATCACAATCTGCTGTGGTATGCCACATTGTCTCAGCTAAAATGTTTTATCATAATTTGGCCTAGACTGTAGCCCATTTCACCAACCTCTTTCCCTGGCTAGCTAGAAAGTCAAACCATATGGAATCATCTGGGATCAATGTTCTTACTTGGCTTGACCACTGCACATGACCACCAGCTTTTAGCATCTGTTTGTCCACAATCAAATCAGAGCCGAGTTCTTACTTGAGACGGTCAATACCGAGGGACGGGTACACGGGACGTAACTCAGCCGGCTTAATGTCCTGGCCACGCGTGCTCTGCCTGTTACGTGAAGCCGTCCCAAGCGTCTAGCGGTCCCCCGGCGTAGAAGAGCGGACCTTTTAGGAAGACGGATGAGAGCTGAGAACTCTCCTGCGATAGAAGTCCCGATAATTGTTTCAGCATGTAGTTCCCGACCAACACATTTATCAAGCTAAGTGAATAATCGGACATTTTGCTAAACTGTTGGGCCATCGAAGATTGACACGCCATCGTCCTGACAGTCTTTAATAGGTCTGGCTTCGTCTTGGGGGGGTCATATCAGATGAGGAAATGGGGGTCCTCTGTCACTGGTGCCAGTAGTCTTATCACTGGGAGAACACAGCGATACTTTGGAAACGCTCACCTAGAGGTTTGGTCAGCGAAGTTTAGTTTAAAAAAAAAAAAGTAAAATAGAAAAATAAACGCAAAACTTTAAAGTCTCGGTTTTAAATTTTAATCAAAAGTGACTGAAGCGAAAAGAAGAAAATTGTGATTGAAGCTTTGGTGATATGGATAGGATTTTCGGACAAGAAATCCTGCACTGTTCATCTTTTTATATAAAAAAAAAGTTTAAAAGTGAAAGCAAATTGAAAAAAAAGGCTTTGTTTAATTAGTCTCCCCCAAGATAAAGATAAATAAAACTGAGGGTCTTTAGGTGCAAGCGCTTACACCGACAAAGGCTTTTTTTCTCTCTTTTTCTTTGTGAGTTACACATAACTGGGTTTCGATCAATTCATCTTAATCCTCAGAGTTTAGAAACAGGTTAGAAAAAACCAATCGCGAGCGCGTGTGTGTTTGTGATTTATATAAAGCTAGGTGCGTGGGTATAGCTTAACAGTATGTTACTAGGTGTCTTGTTAATGTAAATATTAGACTAAGTGCGGCTTTGATCTTAAAGACGCTGGTATAAAGAATGTAAGAATAATGTGTAGCGATGAGGACGGGAAAGATTGGGGATCAGCAGTCACCATGAAATACAGAGTTCAATAGGAACATCTGGACTGCTTAATACTCTGAGAAAGAGAACGATTGTTTCCTTCTTCTTTTAACATCCTTCAACTGATGTTTCAATTTTTACGCACTTTCTTTCATTTACAAACATTTTATCAATTTATATCTATTATGATCTTGTATCTTTAGGTGCTTCGATCTAGCTTATCGTAACCTTTATTTGTATTTGACCACCTTTTACGCAGAAGTGGTAGCAGCAGCAGGAGCAGCAGCAGCAGCAGCAGCAGCAGCAGTAGTAGTAGTAGTAGTAGTAGTAGTAGTAGTAGTAGTAGTAGTAGTAGTAGTGGTAGCAGTAGTGGTAGTAGTAGTAGTAGTGGTGGTAGTAGTTGCAGTTTTTATAATTGCATTACATATGACAGGGTGTTGCCCATATTCAATACAGGTTTAAAACCACAAATACAAAAATTAACCACGTAACGTGTCCGTTTGATTGAAAATTTTTTGAACTGTCATACACCATAGAAACATAAGAAACATTCTTTGTTGACTCTAGGTCCATTATTTTTTTGATTATATTTTTTTTTGACTTATTCGATCAACATGCTTTGAAATTCTTTGCAGTTTATTCATGTCAATTCTGTTTCCATTTTTTTTTTTTTTTTTTTTTGCTCTCCTTGATGTAAGGTCTATAATTTTATTTACCTCCTATTAAAATCCCATTCATCACCTTTTCTTGTAAACTTTCCATTCTTGGAACTTGTCGTAACTCCTCGTAAAAGACGAGAGCCAAATTCACATCTGGTTGCTTTTGTGAAATCATAAAAAATTCCCGTAAAGATTCCGATAGGATTATTACTGCTTCACCTGCCGTCCTCTTACTGGAGCTTCGATAAATTTTTGCCCTCTGTGTAGTTTTGTTCGTCCCACCTCCCTGGCCATTCCTATCCACAAATTACATACTCGCTTACACATAAACGCGCAAAGAAAAATTCTTTCGGTCACGGTGTGGTGGAAATGCTCCAAACGCGCTGACAAGTTTTGACCCTAACCTTCTTAATTATCACCTTGATTGATTTGAAATGGGATTTTTTTTTTGTGGTCATACGACGATCTATCCGAAACAGGTCATATGAGGGTCAGAGGTCGTGTGTTGTTACAAAACATGTCACGAAGAGAGAAACATTTAACTAGTGATATTAAAAAAACGATTTAATAACAATTTTGATCACTTGTTGAACTGTAAAGAGGAGAAATATGTTTCGAACAGTGCAGAATCGAATAATCACTTGTTCAGGCGTGCAAAACTTCTTTTGGGATTCAAAAACTAAAAATTTTTTTTTTCGTCATATCAGATAGGGCAAAGTATTAATTATTGCAGTTCCCAAATAAATCTTGCTGCAACTTCAAGGTTTCATTTGAGTTCTTTCCATAGAGAGCTCAGAAGATAAAATTAAAGATATCAGTAGCAAAACTGAAAAAAAAAACATTTTGTCAAAGAAAACAGTAATAAACATAATTTTTGTTGTAATATACGATAACTTCAGCATTTGATATCTCTGTTATTTCATATTAAATTTCACTTCGATGATGTGTAAGCAGTCCATTTTAGTGAGCGCTAATCATAAATACTGTCAAAGATACGGTGATAGGTTGTACAGTAGAGATAAGCAGTATTGCTTTCAAAGGAAGGAACCCTTGATAAAACGCATTAAAAGGCAACGTTTTAAGATACAAAAAATATAGAGATTTCATCTCTTTGGTCCACGCATTTTGTCACGTCATGATTATCTTAAATACCATCATAATAGCCATGGCTGATAAAACAGTTCTTTCCTATAAAGGCCAAAACATTGTTCATCTTTCCTTTCTAAGCGGGAAATTTTCGTATTTCAAAATTTAATTCATTTTGTCATAGAATGTTCTGTTTCTCTCAAACGGCAGCAAATAGTATGAAATACTGTTTTTTAAACCGAGGAATTATTCATCTCTCTCTCTCTCTCTCTCTCTCTCTCTCTCTCTCTCTCTCTCTCTCTCTCTCTCTCTCTCTCTCTCTCTCTCTTTCTCTCTCTCTCTCACTCACTCACTCTTTCTCTTTTTGGTTATCGATTTCAATTTCTAATCTCCTTATATGGACCAAACAAACAAATGATTCTAGTGATTTTTTTTGTTTTCCAGCTGCCCAGTTTTCACCTCCATTAAACCGATTTCTCCATTAGCACGCTTTGTTTGAATCGCTCACTTCACGACCTCTTTAAGTACCGTCATCACACTCTTGGATGCCTTAAACAGCAAACGAAAAGGGTCCCAGAAACTGGTCTTTTACTGAAAAGCTTTTCTTCTCCGTGTGAGGCTCAAATCTTTTGTTTGACCCCAGTACCAGGAAGTCCTACTCTGTCTAACGCTGGCCTCGGACGAGGTCAAAACATGAAGTCTTGAGTTGTGCAGAAATCTGAGTACTATTATCCTTCGCATAGCTCACACAATGTATGGCCTTTTGCTTATAGAAAACTATTTTAGTTTCGAAGCGTTCTCCACTATAGAAGTGAAGGCGCAACATCAATTTCATCGATTCATTTACTCGTTTTCTGTGTTGTGGTATGTATGAAAGTTTACACATAACATTCGATGTCATTTGAATTGTTTGAAGAAATGTTTATGATTTCTAAAGCAAATTTTACAGGCAAAGTCCAATACAACTGGTGCATCCAAACAATGCCTTGATAGCATATTATAATTTTGTTAAGCAAAATAAGGTAGAGCTTCAAGACTTGGACTTTTAACCATTTCAAGTTCTGTTTTCTTCGAATTTCTTTCCATGGGAGTGTATGGTTGTCATTGATCTTTCCAATTCATATTTAAATTCATAAATATGTCGAATTGCAAGAATAATACAAGGGCCATTTATGCGAAACATCAGCTCATTATTTGCTTAGCTAATTCTTTTCTAAATCCTTTAAAACGTTTCAGAGGGTTGTGAATTCAAGCAATGACAGCTTCAATGTGTACTACCTTACGCGGATTCTTAGCTGCCATTTATTTAAACCTAGTCGATAATAATTAAAAAAAAATGAGGGAAAGGATGTTAAGGTAGATTCAGATTTTACAATAAAGAAAATCGACTGATTCTATACTTTCTCAATCTGTTTTTATATCCTGTTATAGTGTTAAACGCTTATTAGAAATCTGTGAGTTTTCGCATTAAGTGCAAAAAATGCACTGCCTTGCGGGAATTTTTAGCCACCCAATTATTTAAACCTACATGATAATGAATTAAATTTATATTTTACAAAATAAGTTAACTACAAGATATATCGGTTCATTTGTGGAAAGCTTCATAACACTCAGTGCTAAAATCAGTTTTTCATGATTGATCTAGTAGAGTCAGGGTTGCGATGAAGGAAATTAACTGTCTCTATAATTACAGGTTTAACTGTAGAGTGCTGCGTTACCCAAGAACACTATGTTTTAACCTAACAGCTGCTGTAGAGCTGTTTGACCTTTAGGTGCCACCAAACAAAGACATGTCACGTTTATTTCCTCTTTCATTATGTTTGTTTCCAGCAAATTCCATAGAGTGGATTACCTGTATCGAAGGAAGTCTCTCTCTCTCTCTCTCTCTCTCTCTCTCTCTCTCTCTCTATCTATCTATCTATCTATCTCTCTTTCTCTCTTTCTCTCTCTCTCTCTCTCTCTCTCTCTCTCTCTCTCTCCCCTCTCTCTCTGTGGGCTCTCTCTCTTTTTCTCTCCCTCCCTCTCTCTCTTCTCTTTCTTCTCCCCCCCCCCCCCAAAAAAAAAAAAAATCTCTTTCTATCCCTCTCTTGGTCCACTAAAGCACGGTGAATACTGTAGATCATAGAATATCCTGCTTTGTTACATTTGTACAGTACCGATTACTTATTGTGTTGTGTATAAAGAACAGTTAACATTTCAAAACGTAGTTTAATACTAGGCAGTGTTTATTCAATTGCTTAGGACACATGTAATGTCGAATAACTATTTCACATAAACTATAGGGAATCCATTCACAAAGCAACAAAATTACTTTGAATTAATTCAGAAACCACCAGTAGCATTTTTAACTTCTCTCAGGCAGGAGGAAACCGGCTAAGATGTATTTGATTTTAATTCATTTCTAGAGGCGTCCATAAGACACAAGACACAGCACTAGCAATAAGTTGCTGTAGCTGCAGCACTTAATGATGTAAACTTTGCCGTCTGAGATTCTCTCGAGGTGTAGATGTGGAGTCCCAGTGAGACCCACCAATCGCTGGCAAGGGGAACATTCCAGGGACAGCAACATAAACTGCGGATCAAAGATATTAGGATCTGGATACAATCCGGTCTTATCGCCTCTTCAAGGCATTCCCTAAGAGACTCGACTTTAGAACAGAAATTTGTGTGTAAGATCAAAGCACGATAACATTTAATGTGGTCTAGATATTTATACAGTGCTCTATTCCTTCCTTTTTTATTTATTAAATGTTTGGAGATGCTATATCAAATCAATATTTGTTGTTTTGGATATTATTTTTGTTTGTTTGTTTTTGTTTTATTTGGGTATTTTTTTGTTTTATTTTTTTGTTGTTTTTTTTTGTTTTTTTGTTTTTTGGGGGGGGGGGGGAAGAAACGGGTTAATAACCTTAGATGAGAAAAAAACGTTCTTTGCACGTTCAAATTAAATTGTTCACTGCCTCCTTCTTCTTGACTTGTTCTGCTCCTTTTATGCTATTTTTTGCTCGAATGAAATCTGATCTGTACCCACCGTTTGGAGTAACAAGTAAACTCGGCAGTAGGTGGGTTGGAACCATTCAACAATGATCTCTGAAGTAAGTGATTGTCACATTGGTAGCGAGGAACGGGTAAAAAAAACAACTCACAGAATCGGTGTGTTAATTAGCTCGCAAGTTTTGTGATTATCTTAAGTGTGCAAAGATTAAGTTTCATCTGCAAAATTGTTTGAGGTGCATTGTCTTCCATTTTGAAAAGTTTATCATGATTTTTTTTTTTTTTAATCTTAGACATAATCTTCTGATTCTTTCTGCTCATACACCATTATCAGCGATCGTACATTACGCTGGTCGTGTTTGTTAGCTGATATAACACCAGTGTTTGTTATTGCTAGAAATGATTGTTAGCTAATATCAGTGTTTTTATTGCGGAAAATGATTGTTAGCTAATATCAGTGTTTTTATTGCGGAAAATGATTGTTAGCTAATATCAGTGTTTTTATTGCGGGAAATGATTGTTAGCTAATATCAGTGTTTTTATTGCGGAAAATGATTGTTAGCTAATATCAGTGTTTGTTATTGTGGGAAAGGGTTACAAACACCAGTGGTTTTTTTACTGTTGGAAATAGTAGCAAATATCGGGTGCTTGTTACTGTGGTAAATGTTAGCAAACACCAGTGTTTGTTACTGTGGAGAACGAGTCTTAGCACCCTTACCGTGTCACATGCACACTGAGTTCGAGCCTTCATTATGTTCCTCTGGCACCGGCGTGCCGTTTTTTACAGGCAAAATTTTCAATAGAAATTTATGACGCAGACCTAGTAATCTTGGTCTTAGATAAACTCATTTTCTTTGTGCTGGCTGATCAGAGTTTGTAAACTTGAAAGTTTAAAAAAATCTTGCAGGTCTTAAGTAACTTTTGTGATTTTATAGAAGCTTGTATTTCAGTTTTAAAATCTATAAATACTGAAAAATGAGCAGAAAAAGAGAAAAAAAAGCTTGAAAGAAAACAAGTATCTCTGAACTTCTTAAAAATACTTTTACATTCTTAACCACAATACAATCTTTTGTATATTGGCGTCATGTATGGTAAAAGTGTCATCATTTTTCCGCCAATACCGTGTTGCGCTGAAGCAAAGTAACGAGGAAGCGAAAAAAAGGCTTAATCAGTGTTGTGATTTCACCTGCGTGTGAGGACGAAAAGTTTGCCTCAGCGTCACTACTGCAGGAGTGGTTCAGGAATGGTTAAAGCAACCAAAAGTCAAGCTGTAAATTAATATTTCCGGTTTTTGTAATGGTCGAAGGGCCCAATGTTGAACAGCTGCCAGAGTATCATGTTAAGTCGCCAGCGACTAATGCAACACTGCTCAACTTGAACTCACATGCCGCTGTTCTATGCCGTACGGGCATTCTTTATTCTACTTAATGTTTGACAGCCCCGGTGGCTGCTAGGTGAGAACAGCCGCTCTGTTAGCGGATACATTCTCCACAGGTTCGAACCACACGCCCTCCGTTTGTCGAGTTTGGGGCCTGACACATTCACTAAGGGCACTGCCCAGCTGGTCGTGATTGAAATACAGTTGCTCACTTTAGGGCTTTGAATTCTTGCAAAAGATGCCAAGAGGTGCAACAACTTTAGGGAATTTATGTAACTTGCATATACATTATTGTGGGCGTTTAAAAAAAAATCATGTAAAATAGTTTCGGATTTTCCAAAATTAGTTTACAATTCTTATTAGCGTACTATGAGAAAAAGGCAATACCATTGCTTTTTTGGCGTGGTCAGAAATCTATTAAATGGCGGTCCTGAAATGTATTATTCCCATTCATCCAATTCTTTCTAAGATCATTGGTGGTGGTGGTGGTGGGGAGTGGGGGGATGGGGGAGGGGGGAAAGGGGCTTATCTCTAAGCTTCATTCATCATAATACCCAAAAACGTGACACAGTACGGACAAGTTTTCCCTAGGTGGCATCTGTATTAACGTTAATGGTAGCCGATCTGAGCTTCACCGTTTTTGAAAGTCTAAAGTCGCCGACCACGTATAAGAATATCACTTTCTTCCAACTGTTGAAACAAAGTCTAGCAATTTATGTTATTTTTAATACATCAATTGACTACGGGTTCTCTCTTTTAATCTTTCCGTCGTCTGGGAATCACAACGATTATGGATGCCGAGGAACTTTTTATGACTAGAGATTTTTCTTTGCTTGAGAGTGGCTGTTTTACCTTTCAGGAAGAAAATCTTTCATTATGAGCGCTATGGATTTGGTAAGTCAGGGCGTTTGAATCCGCCATTAAACCTGACACCCCAAACCTGTTTTTCGGGGCTTGAATAGACTTACAGGAGAGAAAGACGACCCCTTGGAAAAGCTCAACATAAACATCTGTTGCTATAATCTTTTGTATCCAGGAGGTTCCAGGAACCTCTAGGTCAGCGCTCACCAGTTTAGGTTTATGTCAGGCAGTCTGTTCTTTTCATCGCGTTATACGCGAGTGGTTTTCATTGGTTATTTACAGCGCCATGTCTTTACTTATTTTTAGATTCAATGGAATTTGCTTTTGATTTTCCGTCCATTGTGGCCCGTCAAAGCATTTATTTTATTATCATTATTATAACTTTTGAGTTAGAACTGTTCTTTTTTGACAGCTGTTAGAAGAAAAAAAGAAGAGGTTTGTGCTTCCAAAAAACAACGATTCAGACTTTCGTCAACAATCAGAAAGAGAGTGTAAAAAGATTTTCATCTTGGTTGGGGAATGCGTATTGTCTTCACGTGCACACCATCTAAATGATTCCAGGTTATAATGCTCTAACACAGCCCCTGGGGCTGTTCAGAAATGGCTGAGGAAGGCTACGTAAATCTGTGGTGACAAAAACTTTCACATTTATAGCAATTAATGCAGTTTGATCACTAAACTTTAACACACCCACACACACACACACATGTAAAACATTGTTGAAATACCACAGATAATCATTTAGAAAAAAAAAAGGAAACGAGAAACAAAATAAATCTGTTGATGAGGTGATGAATACGTTGTAGGAAGAAGCAGGAGCTTGTTGGGTGAAAGAATACTTCTTTTTGCTACTTTCATTAGAACTTTCTCATTTGAATGTCTGCTTCTCTGACTGCCTTTAGGTGTGACTCTCTCTACCTGAAACAGCTGAACTCTTTCTTCATTTCAATGAAAGATACGACTTCGCAAAAAAGGACCAAATTTACAAACGCGTGTCAGCTGTGTGCAAACAACAATTTTGTTGAAACTTTACAACAATTGAGAGCTTGCATTGTGATTGTCTCTAAATTGTTATTATAATGCCATTTTCATTTCTCGTCGCAAAGCCACATCTAGTCGATAATATTCTCATTACGGCTAGCAAAGTCACATCTAGTCGATAATATTCTCATTACGGCTAGCAAAGTCACATCTAGTCGATAATATTCTCATTACGGCTAGCAAAGCCACATCTAGTCGATAATATTCTCATTACGGCTAGCAAAGCCACATCTAGTCGATAATATTCTCATTACGGCTAGCAAAGCCACATCTAGTCGATAATATTCTCATTACGGCTAGCAAAGCCACATCTAGTCGATAATATTCTCATTACGGCTAGCAAAGCCACATCTAGTCGATAATATTCTCATTACGGCTAGCAAAGCCACATCTAGTCGATAATATTCTCATTACGGCTAGCAAAGCCACATCTAGTCGATAATATTCTCATTACGGCTAGCAAAGTCACATCTAGTCGATAATATTCTCATTACGGCTAGTGAAAACTACGCATTTCTTCTCAGAATATCTTCGTATCTGTCATATAAAATTATGTGTGCAAATGTTTCTACTATGTTCTTCAATCCTTGTTGTGTATATGTATAATTATATATATATATATATATATATGTAAAATTAAATATGTATACATATATATATATATATATATATATATAATTATATATACCTATATACACATACACATATTTTGCATCACATTTACTCAGCTATGTCTAATTGTTATATCTCTTGCATTTATTGATTTTTTATCAAGTAATTATATATGCCTGACATTATCTGAATTATAACAATTTTCTTCAAATTTCCTAGTAATTATAACATTTTTTTATTTTATTTATTTGTTTTTGTTTAGGACAAAGCGGTGTTTGTGAGAGGCGGCCCGAGCGAGGGAGACAAGGCAATCCAAGATGGCGCTGGCGAATACCTACCCGCTGCAGATGATGAACCCGCCCCAGTTGCCTCCCCCTGCGCCCACCGCCCAGCAGGCGCCGCCACTATTGCCGTCTGACCTGGACTTGAGCGAAAAGTACAACATGAGCGGAAGTAGTTTTACCGATGTAAGGAAAACTTTTGCAGCAAGATTTTTTTAGCAAAATAAGAAAGAAAAAATTAATAAATTGTTCAAGTTAATCTTAGAAATTTTCCAAATTTCACTGATATTGTGTAGGGTTTTTTTTTGTTTTTTTTGGGGGGGAGGGGGAAAGAGGGGGGGGGGGGGGCTCCTTTGACATTAGCAGCCTCGTGGAAACATACTTATATAAGCAAGATGGGTGACACTGTAGAAAAAATACATAACACTGACACAGAAGTCTTGTTGAAGTAAGAGACTGCAGAAGATAAATCATGACACAAACACGAGCAGCCTTGTGAAGTAAGAGACTGCAGAAGATAAATCATGACACAAACACGAGCAGTCTTTTGAAGTAAGAGACTGCAGAAGATAAATCATGACACAAACACGAGCAGCCTTTTGAAGTAAGAGAAAACAGGAGAAAAACCACGACATTTAATATCAGCAGTCATATTTTTTAATTAGCTTCATGAATTCACAACATGTGTGTCCGCGTTGTCTAAAGTTTTGCAAGAAATTCCTTCCATTTCAGCTTCGGAAAATTTCGGAGAAATTTCATAAATTAGTCATGTTTCTAAGAATAGCACTCGTATCTATACTACATGTAGCAAGATTAACTGTACAACATATATATATACACTCACATATATATATATATATAATACACACACACACATATATATATATATATATATATATATATATATATAGTCATGCTAATGTGGCAAGAGGAACTGTACCACGTGAACAGCCATGTCGATGCTGCAAGGATAAATGTACAATGTATATAGTCATGCTAATGTGGCAAGAGGGACTGTACCACGTGAACAGCCATGTCGATGTAGCAAGGATAAATGTACAATGTATATAGTCATGCTAATGTGGCAAGAGTGACTGTACTACGTGAACATCCATGTCGATGCTGCAAGGATAAATGCACAATGTATATAGTCATGCTAATGTGGCAAGTGTAACTGTACCGCGTGAACAGCCATGTCGATGTAGCAACTGTCACAGTACGACATAGATAGTCAGGTCGATTTTGGCACGTGTGGTACATGTATAATAAGACGTTAACCAAAGCTATGCCACATTGTATACTTATTTCGCTGGACACCTTATTAAACGTGTTCTCATTTGTTTCTTTCAGGTGCTTCTTACTTTTGCGTCTCTTAACCTGGGCCTGGTGCAGACAGAGGGTCCCGTATCCGTGGGGCTCCATGCTTTCTTCCCAAATGCCCGAGGAGATTTTGTTAAAGCAATCACTGAGCCGTTCGCCACCAAATATAAAACATCGCTCACATTAAGGGAGTTCCCGTGAGTATCCTGCCTTAATGCTTCACTGGCTGATTCTTACGGCTTCGATCAGTCTCTGGATCCAGTGGTCTCTGCATTAAACTTTTTATTTTTCTTTTATACAGCATTGAAAATTGGCTCAATACTGTGGGAAATTTACTCTTTTCTCTGCAAGAATACCATGACATTTGGAAGCTCATTCCATTTAAACAATATGGAATTTTTTTTTTTTTTTTTTTTTTTTGGGGGGGGGGGGGGGGGGTATAATGTTTACGTTTTTTCGTCACGTTAGTTCCAATTCAAAATGTTGTTTGGCTGGATTTGGCGGTTAGAGAACCAATGAAACAGAAGTGATAAAAAATTTTGCTTTACTTTTTAGGGTGTGTAAATACCCTTGCATGGGTAGCTCAGGCTAATGATATTGGAAAGAAAAAAACTATTCTGTCTCTTACCGTTTTTTTTCTTCAGTTTTTATCGAGTCAGAAAGTATTTTTTTTGCAGGCCTTTCCATCATTAAAAATTTAGGAAGACAATGAGTTAAAAAAAAATCGCGAATGTTCAGATGTTCAGTGATTTACTAATATAGTTTTGACTTTGCAATCTTTGTTAGCTTGAGATTCTTTCTTGAAATTAAGATGAAGATGTCCATCATTTTAAAAGCGGGTAATGGCGAATGTTGACAGGAAGTCGTTGGTTTAGCTTGACAGGTTGGATGGTGCTTAAATAAACAAAGTCTAATGTGATATATATAAACTTTCTGGCTCTGGTTAGAATCATGTCAAATTTGCTCGCGGGTAAGAAGTGTTAAAATTGTTACAACTCTGACCAGCCCCTCAGGAACAAGGTCTTGCATTGTAACAGTTCTGAGGAGCCTCTGAGAAAGAAGGTCTAACATTGCTGCAGTTCTGAGGAGCCTCTCAAAAAGAAGTGTTTACATTGTAACAATTCTGACGAGCCTTTCAGAAACAAGGTCTCACATTGTAATAGTTCTGAGGAGCCTCTCAGAAAGAAGGTCTAAAATTGCTGTAGTTCTGAGGAGCCTCTCAGAAAGAATGTCTAAAACTGCTGTAGTTCTGAGGAGCCTGACAGAGAGAAGGTCTAACATTGTTATAGTTCTGAGGAGCCTCCCGCAAAGAAAGTCTTACATTGTAACAATTATCATCAGGCTCTCAAAAAGAAGGTCTTACATTGTAACAATTCTGATCAGCTTCTCACAAAGAAATTATTCCATTTTTATAATTCTAATCAGCCTCTCATCTCAGAAAGAAAGTCTTGCATTTTTTACATTCTGATCAGCCAATCAAAAAGAAGGTCTCGTATTGTTACAGTTCTGATCAGTCTCTCAGAAAGAAGGTCTTGTATTGTAACAATTCCGATCAGCGTCTCAGAAAGAAGGTCTTGTATTGTAACAATTCCGATCAGCGTCTCAGAAAGAAGGTCTTGTATTGTAACAATTCCGATCAGCGTCTCAGAAAGAAGGTCTTGTATTGTAACAATTCCGATCAGCGTCTCAGAAAGAAGGTCTTGTATTGTAACAATTCCGATCAGCGTCTCAGAAAGAAGGTCTTGTATTGTAACAATTCCGATCAGCGTCTCAGAAAGAAGGTTTTGTATTGTAACAATTTCGATCAGCGTCTCAGAAAGAAGGTCTTGTATTGTAACAATTCCGATCAGCGTCTCAGAAACAAGGTATTGTAACAATTCCGATCAGCGTCTCAGAAAGAAGGTCTTGTATTGTAACAATTCCGATCAGCGTCTCAGAAAGAAGGTCTTGTATTGTAACAATTCCGATCAGCGTCTCAGAAAGAAGGTCTTGTATTGTAACAATTTCGATCAGCGTCTCAGAAAGAAGGTCTTGTATTGTAACAATTCCGATCAGCGTCTCAGAAACAAGGTATTGTAACAATTCCGATCAGCGTCTCAGAAAGAAGGTCTTGTATTGTAACAATTCCGATCAGCGTCTCAGAAAGAAGGTCTTGTATTGTAACAATTCCGACGAGCCTCTCAGAAAGAAAGTGGCATTGTAATAATTCTGATCAGCCTCTCAGACAGAAGATCTTGCATTGTAACAGTTCTGAACAGTCCCCTTTCAGTAAATATCTGTGATTATTCCGCTATGTTTGAGAAAAGAGCTCAGGACATTATTGCAGTTTATAACGGTTTGACTTGAAAGTAGCAGGTAGATTCATGGGAGTCGTTGGGACTGGATAGCAATAGGTGGATTCTCTAGAGTCGTTGGGACTGGATAGCGATAGGTGGATTCATGGGAGTCGTTGGAACTGGATAACAATAGGTGGATTCATTAGAGTCGTAGGGACTGTATAGCAGTACGTGGATTCACGGGAGTCGTTGGGACTGGATAACAATCGGTGGATTCATGGGAGTCGTTGGGACTGGATAGCATTAGGTGGATTCATGGGAGTCGTTGGGACTGGATAACAATCGGTGGATTCATGGGAGTCGTTGGGACTGGATAGCAATAGGTGGATTCATGGGAGTAGTTGGGACTGGATAGCAACCG
>JAWDGP010004155.1:82500-132500 GCA_033675545.1 Elysia crispata | reverse complement strand
CCGCTACATGTGAGATGTGGGGCACATCTTCTTTCTCTCTCTCTCTCTCTCTCTCTCTCTCTCTCTCTCTCTCTCTCTCTGTTCTACATGAACAACCCACTGGGAGTGCAGACATACCCCTCCGCTACAGGTGAGATGTGGGGCACATCTTCTCTCTCTCTCTCTCTCTCTCTCTCTCTCTCTCTCTCTCTCTCTCTGTTCTACATGAACAACCCACTGGGAGTGCAGACATACCCCTCCGCTACAGGTGAGATGTGGGGCACATCTTCTCTCTCTCTCTCTCTCTCTCTCTCTCTCTCTCTCTCTCTCTCTCTCTCTCTCTCTGTTCTACATGAACAACCCACTGGGAGTGCAGACATACCCCTCCGCTACAGGTGAGATGTGGGGCACATCTTCTCTCTCTCTCTCTCTCTCTCTCTCTCTCTCTCTCTCTCTCTCTCTGTTGTACATGAACAACCCACTGGGAGTGCAGACATACCCCTCCGCTACAGGTGAGATGTGGGGCACATCTTCTTTCTCTCTCTCTCTCTCTCTCTCTCTCTCTCTCTCTCTCTCTCTCTCTCTCTCTGTTCTACATGAACAACCCACTGGGAGTGCAGACATACCCCTCCGCTACAGGTGAGATGTGGGGCACATCTTCTTTCTCTCTCTCTCTCTCTCTCTCTCTCTCTCTCTCTCTCTCTCTCTCTGTTGTACATGAACAACCCACTGGGAGTGCAGACATACCCCTCCGCTACAGGTGAGATGTGGGGCACATCTTCTCTCTCTCTCTCTCTCTCTCTCTCTCTCTCTCTCTCTCTCTCTCTCTCTCTCTGTTCTACATGAACAACCCACTGGGAGTGCAGACATACCCCTCCGCTACAGGTGAGATGTGGGGCACATCTTCTTTCTCTCTCTCTCTCTCTCTCTCTCTCTCTCTCTCTCTCTCTCTCTCTCTCTGTTCTACATGAACAACCCACTGGGAGTGCAGACATACCCCTCCGCTACAGGTGAGATGTGGGGCACATCTTCTTTCTCTCTCTCTCTCTCTCTCTCTCTCTCTCTCTCTCTCTCTCTCTCTCTCTCTCTCTCTCTCTGTTCTACATGAACAACCCACTGGGAGTGCAGACATCCCCCTCCGCTACAGGTGAGATGTGGGGCACATCTTCTCTCTCTCTCTCTCTCTCTCTCTCTCTCTCTCTCTCTCTCTCTCTCTCTGTTCTACATGAACAACCCACTGGGAGTGCAGACATACCCCTCCGCTACAGGTGAGATGTGGGGCACATCTTCTTTCTCTCTCTCTCTCTCTCTCTCTCTCTCTCTCTCTCTCTCTCTCTCTCTCTGTTATACATGAACAACCCACTGGGAGTGCAGACATACCCCTCCGCTACAGGTGAGATGTGGGGCACATCTTCTTTCTCTCTCTCTCTCTCTCTCTCTCTCTCTCTCTCTCTCTCTCTCTCTCTGTTGTACATGAACAACCCACTGTGAGTGCAGACATACCCCTCCGCTACAGGTGAGATGTGGGGCACATCTTCTTTCTCTCTCTCTCTCTCTCTCTCTCTCTCTCTCTCTCTCTCTCTCTCTCTCTCTGTTCTACATGAACAACCCACTGGGAGTGCAGACATACCCCTCCGCTACAGGTGAGATGTGGGGCACATCTTCTTTCTCTCTTTCTCTCTCTCTCTCTCTCTCTCTCTCTCTCTCTCCCTCCCTCTCTCTCTCTGTTCTACATGAACAACCCGTTGGGAGTGCAGACATATCAGTCCGCTACAGGTGAGATGTGGGGCACATCTTCTGTCTCTTTCTCTCTCTCTCTCTCTCTCTCTCTCTCTCTCTCTCTATATATATATATATATATATATATATATATATATATATATATATATATATATGTATCTCTCTCTTTCTCTCCCTCTTAATAAACCGATAGCACAAATAATAAACTTCATTTTTTCAGAGAATGTCACAGCGTGTCCAATTAATAGCATGGTAGTCTTTGCGATTAACAGGTTTATTTTTGTTTTTTTGTTTTTGTTTGTTTTTAATTTTCGAGTTCCTGTTTGGAAAAAAAATGAAAATTAGAAGTTAACCTTCTATTTAGTTAGTTTCAACATGTAAAGATTTTTATGTATTAAGAATGTCTTTTAAAGTATTTTCCAAATCAGTCGAGATCTAGCAGTCGAGCTTCTACCGGCCTTCTCCTCTCATCACTCAACAGATATCAGCCGTCAACTCCAGATAAATAACTTTATACTATCTACTATCCCGCTTTACAGTCTTTTCCCTTAGAGAAATCTCGGCCCTTGCTTTACCCTGCAAAATTCATATCGAGTGAAACCCAGTCATTTTTCCCCCCAGTGCGGTATTTGCCACGACTGATGGAGTCCCTCGGATTGCCAATCATCTCATATGACACCCAGTTCTCTCTGAATACTCGGGTAAGTTCTCCACACAACTAGTAGTTTAAGATAATGCCACACTTCAAACACTGTTTCTCTGAAGACTGCGTCCAACTAGGATATCTGAAGCCAGTAATGAGATATTATCGGCCGAGACTAACAGTCGCATGACAGGTGTCTTCCTTCTGTCTTCTTTATTGAAGAGCTCTGAAAAAAGCTGTCATTTTTAATATAGAAAAATGATGATTTAGAAATAGTGGTATAGTAACGATCTTCTAAGCTATTTCTATAACTGGAATACTCCAAGATACAAAGCAACATGGAAAATCCTCTAATTCCCTATTTTCCCAATATGTTACTTCTCTTATCCGTATAAACGCTTATTATTAAGCTATGATTTCCCGTAAAAAGTGTCTGAACGGTGCACCGCTTTGAGGGAATTTGTAGCTGCGCAATGTTTTTTAACTTCATGAAGAATGTTTTTTAAAGATCTATAAATAAATAAAAAAAAAAATTCTTGTTTATTTCTTTCACCACTCATTATTAATTTTTTTAATGATCCAGATGCGTTACGATATGAGGTAAAACACAAATTACACTACCTCTTCCGTTTCCTTTCCTTGCTTCTTTCAGCCCGCCCTTTCTTTGCAACTGGCGCCAACCATGGGCCAATTGATGGACGTGTTTTTCGCTTTCCTGAGGCGGTTTAAGTGGCATGATTTCTCATTTCTGTGTACCTTGAGTTTTGGTTGTCAGGAAGAGCTCACGACCATCCGCCAGAAGGTGGAGGAATCGCACAGAAAGCCAAACTTCAGTGTTTACGGCGTCGATATGTTTTCGTAAGCGACTAGTTATGTATTTTAGTTATCGACACCACGGTCAAACAAAGGTTACATTTTCAACACAGTTGAATGGGTTCTTTTTCTAGAAGAATTTGTATGTGCAGGTTTTACGCTCTTTTCTTCAAAAAATCATTGGAAATGTCATCTCTCTATCCATCTATCTATCTATCAATCTATCTACAATGATTTCTTTCTATTTATCTATTTATTTATGTAACTATCTATCTTTTTATCTATCTATCTACATAATTATATATCTATATATCCATCCACCGGTCAATCAATCAATCTTTTAATTGATCAATATAGCAGTCTATCTATCTATCTATCTATTTATCTATCTCTCTATCTCTCTATCAGTCTGACTATCTATCTATTTATTAGTTTGATTATCTATCTATCTATCAGTTCATCTATCTATCTACCTATCAGTCTGACTATCTATCTATCTATTATGTTGATTATCTATCTCTCTCTTTCAATTATTTATCTTTCTACTTAATTTTTTTATATAATTTTATTTATTGTTTCCTTCTGTGGCTCTATTTGTAAAAACATTGTACCATTTTCAACTCACAAGATGTAACTAACTATTCGAATCAGTCCATTTATTTCTATTCATTCTTGTAACAGATTTAACCTGTTGTCTTACGTCAATTTCACCAACGGAAGTGATGTAGAAGAAGTAACTGAAAAACTCAAATATGAGTTACACCAAGACAGCCGCATCATCCTCGTACATGGGGACGACGGGTGAGCCAATCTTGGCGTTTCTTTCTCTCTTCGATTGGTTTCGCTTTCTTTTACTTTCTTTCCTCTTTGTACTGCTTTCATGATTCACATTTGCTTCCTTCCTTCCTTCCCTTCCCCTCCCCCAATTTCCATCAGAGGCCAGTGAATAAAACACAGGACCTGCAGTTATTGTAGATCAAATCTTTCTAGGTGCATGATCCTCTCTGCTTTATATGTATGTATAAATATATATATTCTTTACTATCTCTAATTCTCTCTCTCTCTCTCTCTCTCTCTCTCTCTCTCTCTCTCTCTCTCTACGCCTCTTTGTCTCTGTGACTATATGTCTTTTGGTGTATCTTTCTCTCTCGCTATCTATTTATGCCTTTAATCTTTCCATGAATCTGTGTATCGCTTATTTTGTCTTTCTCGTTCTTTACTATATTATCCTTTTTTTTCTGCTGGCAACTGTTATGGCTGAAACTGTATAAATTCTTTTCTGAATGCATAAAGAGATTCACGCTAATTTTAAGATTTTTTTTTTCTTAGTAAAGTTGCATTTCTCAATCTACTCATACTACTCATACTACTACTACTACTACTACTACTACTACTACTACTACTACTACTACTACTACTACTACTACTACTACTACTACTACTACTACTACTACTACTACTACTACTACTACTACTACTACTACTACTACTACTACTACTACTACTACTACTACTACTACTACTACTACTACTACTACTACTACTACTACTACTACTACTACTGCTACTACTACAACTACTACTACTACTACTACTATTACTACTACTACTACTACTACTACTACTACTACTACTACTACTACTACTACTACTACTACTACTACTACTACTACTACTACTACTCCTACTACTACTACTACTACTACTACTACTACTACTACTACTACTACTACTACTACTACTACTACTACTACTACTACTACTACTACTACTACTACTACTGATACTGCTGCTGCTGCCGCCGCCACCACCACTACTACCACTACCACTACTACTACTACTACCAAACCGACCGCTACCACTACTACTACTACTACTACCACTACCACTACTACTACTACTACTGCTGCTGCTGCTGCTGCTGCTACTACTACTACTACTACTAGTACTACTACAGCTACTACTACTACTGCTGCTGCTGCTGCTGCTGCTACTACTACTACTACTACTACTACTACTACTACTACTACTACTACTACTACTACTACTATTACTAACTACGACAGTTATTATTACTACCACCAATACAACTGCTACTACTACACCACCACCACCACTATTATTACTACTGCGAAAGTAGCTGCTGCTGCTATTGCTGCGAGTCCTCTTTATCTCTATCCCCATCCCCCTTCCAATAAGTGATATAGTTAGAAGTAAAAACACTCGTAGCCTTAGTCTACCTTTTCTCCTTACCTCTTGCTATTGCTTTCAATACTACATGGATTACTTTTTCAGCTTGTAAATCATGTTCCAGAAAGAGCTTGTGATAATGAAGGTTTTTAATCCATTTTGCCTTCGCTCTATCTCTCCATCCTTCCAGTGAAGAAGTTACAAACATGATGGATGTAGCCGCCCGTTTGGATATGACTGGTGCAGAATATGTTTGGATTTTCACGATTTCTTCCTTCACGATCTCTCAAACAGTCCATGAGAGTTATCCATTGGGATCTTTCAGTAAGTTTACTTCCAACTACAGCCTAAAGTTCAGTCAGTTTGCTACCAAAGACAGCCTACAATTCAGTCAGTTTACTACCAAAGACAGTCTATAGTTCAGTCAGTTTACTACCAAAGACAGCCTACAATTCAGTAAGTTTACTTCCAACAACAGCCTATAGTTCAGTCAGTTTACTACCAAAGACAGCCTATAGTTCAGTCAGTTTACTACCAAAGACAGCATACAATTCAGTAAGTTTACTTCCAACAACAGCCTATAGTTCAGTCAGTTTACTACCAAAGACAGCCTATAGTTCAGTCAGTTTACTACCAAAGACAGCATACAATTAAGTCAGTTTACTAC
The DNA here is from genome assembly GCA_033675545.1 of Elysia crispata. NCBI lineage: Eukaryota > Metazoa > Mollusca > Gastropoda > Plakobranchidae > Elysia > Elysia crispata. The sequence goes on along the minus strand of JAWDGP010004155.1, from coordinate 126,468 downwards.
CAAAGACAGCCTATAGTTCAGTCAGTTTACTACCAAAGACAGCCTATAGTTCAGTCAGTTTACTACCAAAGACAGTCTGTATTTCAATAAGTTTATCATCAAAGACAGCCTATAGTTCAGTCAGTTTACTACCAAAGACAGCCTATAGTTCAGTCAGTTTACTACCAAAGACAGCCTATAGTTCAGTCAGTTTACTACCAAAGACAGCCTATAGTTCAGTCAGTTTACTACCAAAGACAGCCTATAGTTCAGTCAGTTTACTACCAAAGACAGCCTATAGTTCAGTCAGTTTACTACCAAAGACAGCCTATAGTTCAGTAAGTTTATCCTCAAAGACAACCTATAGTTCAGTCAATTTACTTCGAAAGACAGCCTATAGTTCAGTCAGTTTACTACCAAAGACAGCCTATAGTTCAGTCAGTTTACTACCAAAGACAGCCTATAGCTCAGTCAGTTTACTACCAAAGACAGTCTATAGTTCAGTCAGTTTGCTACCAAAGACAGCCTACAATTCAGTCAGTTTACTACCAAAGGCAGCCTATAGTTCAGTCAGTTTACTACCAAAGACAGCCTATAGTTCAGTCAGTTTACTACCAAAGACAGCCTATTGTTCAGTCAGTCTACTACCAAAGACAGCCTATAGTTCAGTAAGTTTATCCTCAAAGACAGCCTATATTTCAGTAAGTTTACTACCAAAGACAATCTATAGTTCAGTCAGTTTACAAGTCGATAGTTTACGTCACCACCAATGGCAGCCTGTAGTTCAGTTAGTTTACAACAATTATTGGCAGCTTATAGTTCAGCAAATTTACCACTACTGCCAGCCTTGAATTCAGCAAGACGTCGCTCACGAGCTTTCAATATACACAGTCTCCTGTAAACAAAAAAGCTACACTTATAGATTGTTTAATAAGTTGCTATCACAGCAGGCAGTTTTAGATTAATAACGATACATCTTGGGAATATTTCGTAAATTTACCGTACTAAATCTTTTTTAAGAGTTTCATTTTGAGATTTTTCAATACTTCAACTGCCATTGAGAGTTGCTGAACGTTTCTTTGTATACAAACTATTCCTTGAAATCTGTCGGTAAGGCAGCGGTGACATGGGGTCTATATAGTGAGTTCTATCTAGAGATGTTCTTTTTGAGCGTCCAGTAAATTCAACTGTCACTAATAGCCTAAAGGATTTCTATGAAAAGTGCAACAGTACTAATCAATGATTCTCTAAAGATTTATTCTTCAGCAACCGGTGATTAAATCCTAGTAAGACAGTCTGAGAGAGATTGAGGCCACATTAAACAATGCAGCTGTTAGTTTTTAAATTGTAACCATGGATAAAAATATTATAGTCTATTATTTTGGTTTTTTATCATGATCATGAAATCTATTCTATCATTCTGTTTGTTTTAAACATATGTTTGAATGGTAATCACTGACAACATCGTCTTAAAACGTGGGTATTTGGAATGGAGACTATTCTAAATGAGTTTGGTTTTTTGATAAACTTATCAATTCCCACAGGAGATTAAAAATTGCCTTAGTTTCGAAGGATCGTTTATAGAATTATTTGTCTATCAATCGTAATCTGTTCATTATTCTAAATATGGAGAAAAAAAAGTGAGCCAACAAATTCCTTTTGATTTTCTTAAATTATTGTATAGGCTTTTCTATTATTCTATTTTATCCTTGTAGTTTTTTTGTGTTTATTTCTATCTCCAAAATGTCAGTTGACACAAAGTAATTTCAACAATTGTTCCTGAATTTAGCGATTCGCGAGCTTCACATCTGATCCTAGTATTGAGTCTGTATAAGCGTCAGCCAGGAAGAAAAGATCATCTGACTGATAATGTTATTTTGATTTCAGAGAGAATGTCACTAAAATCATGGTCAAGTCAAACCCCTTGTCAATGTTCACTTTGCCATGTTTTCTAGAGCTTTTAACAGAATAACATGGTTACTTTTACCTTTTCTCCTTATCTCCGACAACCTCGGCAGATCCAGCGATCCGTTAAAGACCTATTTTGAGGCAGAGGAGACGTATCTTAAACTTTGCCACTTTCTAGAGCTCTTGATGACATGGTCATTACTAACTTTTCTCCTGATCTCTGACTACCTTAGGATATCCAACGATCCCTTAAAGACCTATTTTGAGGTAGAGGAGACGTATCTAAAATTTGCCAATTTCTAGAGCTCTTGATAACATGGTTACCTTGACCTTTTCTCCTTACCTCTGACTACCTTGTGATATCCAGTGATCCGCTAAAGACCTGTTTTGAAGCACAAAAGGCGTGACTTTACTAATCGACCGCTATTCTCTTCTCGACAGTCATAGGGTACGACAGCAAGAAGGACAACATGATCCAGGTTGTCCAGAACGGTGTACAAATCTTCCTGCAGGCCTTGAACAGCCTGGCTGTGTCCCCAGAGATGAAGGACATAGATTTTCACACCGGATTCTCTTGTAACCGAGCTGGATCGGGCACGGGAAATAAATTCAACGCATCAGCGTATTTATCTCCTTTTGGTACAAATAAGCCCCCTTTGAAATGGGAATATGGGCATTACCTTTATAAGTAAGTTGACAATATAAATGCCGCTTATTTTTTTTTTAAATCGTATTATTTTATTCATAGTTGTAATTGCCTTCATTATTGTGTCTGCCAGCTTCAATTTTTGCACAAGTTATTGTTTCTGTAATATGTTTTTAAGTGAAAGGACGTAGAAAATTATGATTAGTAGTTTTGTTTGTGTCTCTTTTGTCTGTATCTGAAGATTTCTCTTGAAGATTTCAATCCGTTTGAAGCTAGTCCACAGTCGATTCAGAGATTTAGACAACAGATTATGTTGTTTTAGGACTTATCTAGAGAGCAGATGCCTGGTTCATCGCGTGGACCCAGGCGATGCTGCCACAACCTGTCTTTGGAGCAGAATATTGTGTGTGATTGAGAAGATGGATGAAACTTGAGTCTTGATGCAGATGAAAGAAATCTACATGTATATCAATCTGTATTGATAATACTCTCAAGAGAGTTTTAAAGATATTTCATGTGAGGGGGAAAACAATGTTGAAGATGATGATGCTTAACAAAAAAAAATTAAATAAAGTTAACAATGATTATTATTATAATAATAATAATTATGATAAAAAGAAAAACTGTGACAATGTAGGTGCTAATGTATTCAAACAAGTAAAGCTACCTGATTGAATTATATATCTCTGAAACTGGTTTCTGTGAAAGCGTCGATATTAATTATTGGTGATGGTGATTTTATAGTGACTAAAATTATGATGATCCCAACGACTACTGGCATTAGCAGTGATACAGGAGGTGATGGAGATGATGAAGTTAAAGATCATGGTGATGATGATGTTGACAGTAGGCGATGGAGATGATGAAGTTAAAGATCATGGTGATGATGATGTTGACAGTAGGTGATGGAGATGATGAAGTTAAAGATCATGGTGATGATGATGTTGACAGTAGGTGATGGAGATGATGAAGTTAAAGATCGTGGTGATGATGATGTTGACAGTAGGTGATGGAGATGATGAAGTTAAAGATCATGGTGATGATGATGTTGACAGTAGGTGATGGAGATGATGAAGTTAAAGATCATAGTGATGATGATGTTGACAGTAGGTGATGAAGATGATGAAGTTAAAGATCATAGTGATGATGATGTTGACAGTAGATGATGAAGATGATGAAGTTAAAGATCGTGGTGATGATGATGTTGACAGTAGGTGATGAAGATGATGAAGTTAAAGATCATGGTGATGATGATGTTGACAGTAGGTGATGAAGATGATGAAGTTAAAGATCATGGTGATGATGATGTTGACAGTAGGTGATGAAGATGATGAAGTTAAAGATCGTGGTGATGATAATGTTGACAGTAGGTGATGGAGATGATGAAGTTAAAGATCGTGGTGATGATGATGTTGACAGTAGGTGATGAAGATGATGAAGTTAAAGATCATGGTGATGATGATGTTGACAGTAGGTGATGAAGATGATGAAGTTAAAGATCATGGTGATGATGATGTTGACAGTAGGCGATGAAGTTAAAGATCGTCGTGATGATGATGTTGACAGTAGATGATGAAGATGATGAAGTTAAAGATCATGGTGATGATGATGTTGACAGTAAGTGATGGAGATGATGAAGTTAAAGATCGTGGTGATGATGATGTTAACGAAGACGACGATAAAAATTATGATGATTAAGTGACGATAATAATTGAGGATGATTCGGATCATATAGAAGGTGCGGAAGAAGCAAAAAATGTCGATGATGTTGTACGAGAGACTAAGATAGCAGAAAAAATTGGTAAAAAGAAACGGAGACTGAAACCAATAACATTAATGATTTTTTTCAAGATCACGAGCAATGTCCAAACAGCAAATTATATCTTAAATCGAAGATTTTTTTTTGAATATTTTTCCACAGCCACATGCTGAAAGCGAAGCTCCCTGGCGGATTAGAGTTTGACCACCTGGGGGTGTTGAAAGCCAACAAGTTCTGGATTAAAAATGTCCAGCTGAAGAGCTCAGATGACACGAGCAGCTCCTCCAAATCTGGAAGGTGAGTTTTCCCCCTTTGAACGTCACTAGATAAAATAAGTAAATAATTTATCTCAAGTAGATAAAATAATAGGCGTCACTAGATACGATAAGTTAAAAATAAGTTATCTCAAGTAGATAAAATATTGGCGTCAATAGACAAAATCAGTAAATAAGTCATCTCAAGTACATACAATATTGGCGTTCAACACCAACAGTTACGAGTGGTGGTTTCTAATATTTTGTTATTGACATTTTAAATGAAATTAGGAAAGATGCAATGATTTCAAGAGTATCGGCTTGCAAACAGGCAGAACAGATTATAAGTAATTCAACAGGCCAGATAGAACGTACTTCGCCGGTGTATTTATAGATTTATAAAAAAAAAATGAAGAAAAGGGAATAAGGAGAAGGATTACAAACAATAATACTGATGCTGAAAGATTTTGCCTTTCTTTTGAAGTAAGAAGAATAATTGGTTTATTTTGTAAAAATCAAAATCTAATTTTTTTCCTTTTTTAAACTGATTTTATCATGCACATAAAATAAATGGGTTCTTATGAAAAGAGTGCGCCCTCAGGCACTTTTTGTGCACATTCTTAGTCGTTCCAGAGGATTGTTAAATACATTAAGAAAATACAGAACTAACTTTTCCTGGATTCTCTTATCCCTATGCTAATTCTGTATCAACGATCGGCAGCCGCCGGAAAAGCTCATCTAAGGGATCATTGATTGGGCAAAGAGGCAGATCTCCTAGCAGATCGTCCAGCAGATCGTCCAGCAGGTCGTCCAGCAGATCGTCCGACAGATCGTCCAGCAGATCGTCCGACAGATCGTCCGGCAGGTCGCCCATCGGTGCACGCGGCTCATCGTCTGGCAGATCTTCCCTCAGCGGCAGAGACTCCTCACCCGGCCGGTCGCCATATGAAAGTCGCAGCAGAACGTCCGACACATCCTCCTCTCGGCGCCGCCCAGACAGGGGTGGCGGCAGCACGTTCTTCTCCCACACGCGGGACTCCAGCGACAAAACCCCCGACCGCACGTCTAGCCGGAGCTCCTCGGGCTACAGTTCCCGGTTCTTGGGCAGGACCAGAGATCGCCGCCCTGGCAGCACGGGTTTCAGCAAAAGATCTAGCGGTCGCGACACTTCCAGGTCACTTACTTCGTCTTTGGCTGGCGAAAACCCGTGGTCGCCATATTCAAAGTATCGACGCCGACGAGGTGTGTCCGCTGGTGGAGGACGACTTTCCGCTCCGACAGATGACCACGAGAGTTTCCTTGATGGCGAAGAGACTGCACCAAACAGGCGGCTGTGGAGGAGGTCAGTGCCTCGATTGTCGCCCTTGAACAGGCTGAGGCTTAGGACTCGCAGGTCGATGGTCAAAAGGCGAAAGAGGGCCACAATGCTTAGAGTGACCGAAACGGTAGGTCTGTGGGAAATGTTGCGGAAATTCACGTTATAAAGCAGTAGAAACGATAACTTAGTTTTCTCAGAGTCACAAACATCGTTAGTGGGCAGAAGCGGAAGTGGTTTTACCTCAAGGTCATACTAAATCATTCTCATATTAATGGAAATGTTATAACAAGATCATACCGTTATATAATAACAGTAAACAAAGCAAGGTCATACTACATAATATTATTCTTACAAGAGCATCATGACATATTCTTACAAGAGCGTCATAATATAATTCTTACAAGATTATCATACCATATTCTTACAAGAACATTATGCTTATTCTTACAAGAACATAATGCCATATTCTTACAAGAATATCACGCTACATTCTTACAAGAACACTGTCATATTCCTACATGATAGTTATGCCATATTCTGTCAAGATTGTCATTCCATGTTCTTACAAAAACATCATGCCGAAACAACTCCACTCAAATGAAATTTTATGTCAAAATGTCAAATTGTAACGGAAACCTCGAGCAAATATTAATTTGTAACTTGCCTTTCTCACCTTTATTGCAATCAAATTTTTTCTTCTTCGCTATTTCTTTGCCAATCTTTTTATTTAAACACAACGATTTGTTGGCTCAAATAGAATAATCTTGACCATTCAGATGGCAATCACTAAACCGATCATATTTACTGACATAAGAAAAGCGAGATAAACCGAGCTTTATGGCGCTCTGTTCTGGTCTCGCCCCAGATTGCCGTGTGGAACGGACACAACCTGACTGTGACTGGCATCACGTGGCCCGGGGGAGCCACGAAACCTCCCAAGGGGAAGCCCGAGAAGTACACGCTCAGAGTTGTCACGTGGAAGGAGGATCCGCAGGTGAAGTACACAGAGAGACGTGACACTGTAAACCCGAGCGAGTCCCCATGTGACGCCAATTCTCTCCCCTGCAAGATCTACCAGAGAAATGAGTCCAATGTGAGGTAATTCTTTTTTTTTCACTTCCTTTTTTTTTTAATTGGGTTTTTACTTTTTTGCAAGGTGAGAGGAGGGGGAAAACGAAAAGATCTTGAATAGTTTTTTTTTTGTCATTGAAAATTCCATGGTTTTTTTTTCTTGTTATTACTACCAGCTGCGATTAAAATGGTCATCATCCCGATTAATATATTTTATACTTTGCTGAAATTATTTGTGCAAAAAGTTTGCAACAAGGGCATTAACCAAACTTATACACAATATCTGGTGAGAAGTGTAAATATTATGATAAAGTACTTGCCTTGCTTGGAAAATTTACTTCAGTCAGCAAAGTATTTTTAATAAACGTGATGTTTTATGAGAAATAAATCTGAGAGGTATAATATTATTTTTAGCTTAGGTATAACTCCTTCTGTTCAACCTTTTCTCCCACTTCATGGCATATTATGCAAAATCAGCTTTCAAGAGAGTAGAAAATAATCTTAAACTGCTGTTATATATTCACGCAATTTAAAACTAAACTTTTGAACCAGTCATTTTCTATTGATCTTGCAAATTTTATATAATGCTCTTCTGTTGATTTTGCCAAGAAAGATTTCATGATTGTATTTCAACCTCCTATCTCTCTATTTCTCTCCTCTATAAAGACTTGGCAACAAAACTGTAGACGTTTGTTGTACTGGTCTCTGCATTGATCTTCTGAAGAAGTTGGGTGAAATGCTACACTTCGATGTGAATCTCACGGAAGTGGATGAGGGGGCTTATGGCAGTCCTCTCAATGTAAGTAATCTGTGTAGTCAGTAGTCTTGTGAATGTTGGTAACCGGTTGTACCTGTGTTGATAGACTGTGCTACATGGAATAGTCCTGCTAATGTTGGTAACCGCTGTAGCTGTGTGGATAGACTGTGCTACATGAGATAGTCCTGCTAATGTTGGTAACCGGTTGTAGCTGTGTGGATAGACTGTGCTACATGGAATAGTCCTGCTAATGTTGGCAACCGCTGTAGCTGTGTTGATAGACTGTGCTACATGGAATAGTCCTGCTAATGTTGGTAACCGCTTTAGCTGTGTTGATAGACTGTACTAGATTGGGTAGTTCTATGAATGTTGGCAACCGTCTGTAGCTGTGTTTAGACTGCTCTACATGAGAGAGTCCTGTGAATGTTGGTAATTGTAGCTGTGTTTCGGCTGGGCTACATGGGATAGTCCTATGAATATTGGTAAGCGGTTCTAGCTGTGTTGATAGACTGTGCTACATGGGATAGTCCTGTGAATATTGGCGGTTCTAGCTGTATTGATAGACTGTGCTACATGGGATAGTCCTGTGAATGTTGGTAACTGTCTGTACATGTGTTGATAGACTGTATTACACGAAATATTCCTGTGAATATTGGTAAGCGGTTCTAGCTGTATTGATAGACTGTGCTACATGGGATAGTCCTGTGAATGTTGGTAACCGGTTGTACCTGTCTTGAAAAACTGTATTTCACGGGACTGTAACTGTATTGGAAGACTAGAGAGAACGTTCGATATTTTTTTGAATAAAAGTAACCGGCTGTAACTGCGCTGTTTTACTGTAGTACGTGTGATAGTCGCTTGAATGTAAGTAACCGCCTTTAGTTGTGTTGTTGAGCTAGGGTACTTGTGACAGTCTTCTCAACGCAAGTAACCGGCTATAGCTGTGTAAGTGAGATAGGTTACTTGTGACAATCCTTTGAATGCAAGAAACCGGTTATAGATGTGAACGCATCAAATTATCCGAGCTTACTAAAGACCTATTCGGTCGAGCGTTTTGACCATACTTATTTCACTTTTGCTCTTTGCTAAAATATTGTAATAAAATTACTATGAACTCTTCTAGATCGCCTCAGCTTGACTTTTTTGTGGCACTAAAGTGTGTTTCTACCCGTGTGTTCAGGACAACCGAACCCAGTGGAACGGCATGCTGGGCAAACTGCTGGACGGCGAGGCCGACATGGCGATGGGGGCGCTGTCGATCACACCACAAAGGTTAGAGGTCGTCGACTTCTCCATGCCGTTCCTACAGACTGGCATCACCATCATCGTGGCCATCAGGGAAGGCGCCATCTCCGCTACGGCTTTCCTGGGTCAGTTGCTCAAACATTATGTTGATTGGCTAGACTTGACTTTGATGATATATCCGGTGTATAACTCATTCTTGTTTATTTCATTTTAGTTTTTGTAATTTCTTAACCGGTTAAGTTGTTTCAGATATTTCTCTGGTGTAAAATTTCTGTTTCATTCACAACTTTAAATTAGTAGTTTTATTTTTTTGTAATCTGTATTCAACCTTGATATGCATATCATGTTATTTGTTTTTCACCATAAAAAGTTGCGCTAAGGCACTAGAAAATCCCAGAAATCCCGGAGTTAAACTGATAATAATATATATTGGTACACAAGAACACAGATCATGTTTAATAGAAACAGCTCTTGGAGTCTGAATTAATGCAGGTAGAAAAAAATCATAACATGTTATCCCTTATCCAGCATTGTTTTATCATTACATATCAAGCTAACATCCAGTCCCCATATTATCTCTGAGACCTTAGTGAAAGCTACAAAATTATAATCACGATGTCAACCTCATCCACCTAAAATCAAACAGTTACACTTCATTACAGCTATACCCTCACTCCATCTCGAGTCGTTTGATAATAATTATTACCACATGGTATACCCTCACTCCACCCAGATTCATACTATAACATGACTACTTGATATATCTTCACTCCACCCAGATTCATACTATAACATTATTACTTGATATATCTTCACTCCACCCAGAGTCATACTATAACATTATTACTTGATATATCTTCACTCCACCCAGAGTCATACTATAACATTATTACTTGATATATCTTCACTCCACCCAGAGTCATACTATAACATTACTACTTGAAATACCCTCACTTTACCCAGAGTCCTCCGATAATATTACCATTCAGTATACCTTTACTCTACACTGAGGACTAGGATACTTTTAACTCGCAGAATACCTGTACCAACCCAGGTTCCATGATAACATTACCACTCGATATACCCTCACCACACGCAGTCATACTATAACATCACCACTCGGTATACTCTCACCCATCCCAGAGTCATACTATAACATTACCCCTCGGTATATTCTCACCCATCCCAGAGTCATAGTATAACATTACCACTCGGTATATCCTCTCCCCACCCAGAGTCATACTATAACATTACCAATCGGTATACCCTCTCCCCACCCAGAATCATATTATAAGATTACCACTCGGTACGCCCTCTCCCCACCCAGTCATACCATAACATTACCACTCGGTATACCCTCATCCGGCCCAGAGTCATACAAAACATTACCCATCGGTATACCCTGTCGCCACCTAGAGTCATACTATAACATAACCACTCGGTATACCCTGTCCCCACCCAGAGTCATACTATAACATTACCACTCGGTATACCCCCTCTCCCCACCCAGAGTCATACTATAACATTACCCATCGGTATACCCTGTCGCCACCTAGAGTCATACTATAACATAACCACTCGGTATACCCTGTCCCCACCCAGAGTCACACTATAACATCACCACTCGGTATACCTCCTCTCCCCCACCCAGAGCCGTACGACTACCCGTCCTGGAGCCTTATACTGGTGTTCAGCGTGCACGCCACAGGTGCCTCCATCTTTATCTTCGAATGGCTCAGCCCCTACGGCCTCGACCAGGGGAAAACACCTCTCAGTGGTGAGACTCTAGTGATGCTGCTGCTACTGCTGCTGCTTTTGATGGTGGTAGTGGTAGCGCCGACAATGCTGCAGCTGATGACAAAGATGACAAAGATGCCTCTCTTGATCCGTCTTTGTTGTTGTTGTTTTTGTTGTTGTTGTTGCTGTTGTTGTTGTTGTTGGTGTTGTTGTTGTTGTATTGTTGTGTGTTTTTGTTTCTTTGTTTAGATCATTGATCGAGCTTTCCTATTATATTGCTACTGATCTGATCTGAGCGTGTGTTGCTGATGTCCTGTGCAGTTATGTTATTGGTTGTTTTCTACATCAGTTTTTAGGGTTAATTTTTTCATACACACATATATACATAAATGCAGACGCATACATACACACACAAATATATAAATATATATATATATATATAATGAAGAATGTCTTTTTTGTTTTTGTTGTGTTTCTTGGGAAAGAGGTTATTCAGTTTTTATTGTTGTTGTTGTTGTTGCTGTTGTTGTCGTTGTTTCGTTGTTGCTTTACTTCTTTGAATAGTTGTAAGCCTCTCTTCTCTTTTCTCTTTTCAAAATTCATTTACTCCGACTGCACCGTGACTAAATTACAAGGAGCACACATTTTTGTCATAATATTTTTTTTTTATGTTTAAGGTATGATGTAAGATTTTATACAGGCTAACAGCACGATTATAAGTGTGAGCTTTTCGCTCAAAATAGGATTATGATAACACAATGTAAGATAACCATAAAACTATCAAGACTTTTCATTTTCTGGAAAATGTATTAACGAATATCAAAATGGCCCACGCTTTGCCTCTTTTACTTTTTCTAAAACCGAATTTTTCTGGGTTTTTTCCCTAATATTCAAACAACTATTCCTTTCCAGCTGCCTTCCTTCTTCATGTATCTCTGGACCAGTTTACCTTCCTTTTTTGTCCTCCATAAATATCCTCGTCCACTGATTTCACATGCAATATATTTCCCAGTATTATCATCCTGTTAAACACTGACTCTATAAATACAGAGATGCAGAGAGAGAGAGAGAGAGAGAGAGAGAGAGAGAGAGAGAGAGAGAGAGAGAGAGAGAGAGAGAGAGAGAGAGAGAGAGAGAGAACTTTCCATCAATATGTGCATCGCTTGTTTTGTCTTTCTCGTTCTTTTCTACATTTTTTTTTTATTTTTTTTTCTCTGCAAACAACTGCTATGGCTCAAAGAGTTACCAATTCTTTTCTGAATGCATACAGACACTAACAAACACTAGATTTAGGTCAGGAATTTTCAATCATGTTGCATTTCTGAATGTTACACTCTCTGTTACCATTATTCCTGGTTTCCTCTGCAACTAACGTGGCCTGAATCTTACACTCTCTGTTACCATTATTCCTGGTTTCTTACACTCTCTGTTACCATTATTCCTGGTTTCTTACACTCTCTGTTACCATTATTCCTGGTTTCCTCTGCAACTAACGTGGCCTGAATCTTACACTCTCTGTTACCATTATTCCTGGTTTCCTCTGCAACTAACGTGGCCTGAATGTTACACTCTCTGTTACCATTATTCCTGGTTTCTTACACTCTCTGTTACCATTATTCCTGGTTTCTTACACTCTCTGTTACCATTATTCCTGGTTTCTTACACTCTCTGTTACCATTATTCCTGGTTTCCTCTGCAACTAACGTGGCCTGAATCTTACACTCTCTGTTACCATTATTCCTGGTTTCCTCTGCAACTAACGTGGCCTTGCACCGATCTATCCCCAGTCCACAAGTTTTCCCTGTTCCGCTCCTTCTGGCTCATCTGGGCCATGTTATTCGGAGCGAGCGTCTCGACAGACCAGCCCCGGGGCTGTGCCAGCCGCTTCCTGGCCAACATCTGGGCGTTATTCGCCGTCGTCTTCTGCGCCTCGTACACCGCCAACCTGGCGGCGTTCATGATCACCAAGGATGATTTCTACGATCTGAGCGGCATCCAAGACTGGAGGGTGCGTTGGGATTGGTCTTTAAGATATGGTTTATTGCATTTTTTATGTATTGACACTAATTTCTTGTTGATTATTTAAGTGTCCACACTATGTTATTGTTGATAATTTCTGTATTCACTCTCTGTTATTGTTGATTATTTAAGTATCCGCTCTATGTTATTGTTGATAATTTCAGTATTCGCTCTGTTATTGTTGATAATTTCTGTGTTCACTCTCTGTTATTGTTGATTATTTAAGTATTTAAGTATCCGCTCTATGTTATTGTTGATAATTTCAGTATTCGCTCTATGTTAATGTTGATTATATAAGTATTCACTGTATGGTAACAGTACAGTACTTTTTTCCTTCTGCGGCTTATTTATAACTAGTACTCCAGCAACATGAAATTAGCCAGTTATCTCAAGGCCAATTTTCTCTTTGTTATCTTGAATCTCATTATCTTTTTAAATCTTAGTAATAACAGTAAGCCGTACTTTTCAATACAAACCAAACTGACTTTCTCAGCGCAATCAATTTGTCCATCAGATTTGACGAAAAGTGTCGTAGCACGAAAACAATAACGACTGCTTCATAATCGATGATATAAGAAAACCTATACCTCTGCCTTACGTCTGACTGTCTTTATGTCAATCAACAGTTGAAGAACCCGAATCACCAGAATCCACCCTTCAAGTTTGCCACCATCGAGAAGTCGGCGACAGATCTGAACATCGCCATCAACTACAAAGAGATTCACACGTACATGAAGCAGAATCCGCAGACTGATGTGAAAACTGCCATCAAGAAACTCAAACTCAAGTGAGAAGGGGTTTTTGTTTTTGTTTTTTTTTTTCTACTTTAATGAGGGAGGAAATTAAACGGTTGTGTAGGCAGCCCGCTCAGGATAGGCGGGAGTGGGGGACTGTTGTTCGTGGCCTATACCCTTTGCAGGGTGAGTGGCTTTGATGATGATGATGTAGGCAGCCCACATGATTCCGTTTGCACCGCTCTTCGTAGCTTCCATAGATCAGTTGTTTTCTTATTGAGAAACTTAGGAGACTCTTCCATCTGTTCACATAAACACTTGATTGCTATGGGGGTTAAATTTTACACAAAGTTGGATAATAGTGTGTTTTCTGGTATTTTGCTTATAAAAACTATCCATTATTTTACGCTTAAATAACTTTAGACCTTTTTACTGTTTGTGTATTCGTGTCCTTTAACACGCTGTGTTCAACTGATGAAGTTGTTACGTTTACAATCGGCGTTCTGCGGTTAAGGGAAGTCGCAAAATGTTTTAGTTGTAATTATTACCTTTTACTGACTTAAGCAGGACCTATGGCAAACATAATAATGTCCTTTAGGTGGCGAACGAATGTTCAAATCGGTGGCAGACAAATGTACTATGGGTGGAGGACAAAATTAATGTCCTTTAGGTGGCGTGGTAATCACGCCCTTTACATTCATTGTAATGGAGTTATGGACTTACGAAAGGATCTTCTATAGCATTTAATAAGACAAAAGTTACTTATGATTCAGCTTTTGTTTAAAAAAAAAGAAAAGAAATACCAAACACGGATGGAATCCGCCAAAAATCCATGAGAATATTTTGACGCGCGTCATTTACTTTGATAGGCAGATAAATGTGTATCTGAATTTATTGTATATTGCCCAATGGATCTTTAAAATAATTGTTCGATATTTTCAGTACAACCCCCAACACGTATTTTATACTTATATGTGATAGTAAATATTTGCTTTGTTCAATCTTGTATGTTCATATGAAAGAATGCTACAAAAATCTCTCAGTCGTTTGCTAAATTTGATCGGTATAATAAGCACTTTGCTTGTCTTACAGATGCAATAGGCTATTAAAACAAAACGTCAATCCTTCTCATATTTTCCAGCAAAATCCAAGCCTTTATTTATGACTCTACAACACTTGAGTACGAGGTGGGGAAAGATGACGGCTGCAGGCTGAAGACTGTCGGCAAGCGCATCTCAGAGACAGGCTATGGCATTGCCTTCCCGAAGAAATCCCAGTGGACTCAGCAGATCAACAAGGCGTTGCTGTGGCTACAAGAGGATGGTGAGAGGGAAAAAATTGTGTCCAACAGCTTGTGGCAAAGGCGCATTTACCCTGGGTGTCGACAAAGATAACTTGTTCACTTTGCCAATTTTGAAAAACAATTCTTCTAGTCTGTTTTCTTCGAAAATATCTTTTTACAAGTAAATGTGTAATATATATAATTAATGATAACATGTTAAACTCAATTTTTTTTGTTGTTTTAAGGCATTATGGAGCCGAGTTTTATTTGTTTCAAAACAAATGCTCCTACAAATATGTCACTGTTGGTCGCTGCTCATATTTGTATACCGTGTATATCATTGTGTAGCCTACACCAATGCTCGTTCGATTATAAAATTCAAAAAAAATTTTTTCAAAGCAGAGTGGAAACTTAAACGATGATTTCAAAGCACGAAGCAAAAAGATGAAGAGAAATCTCCCGATCTGTATTAAAGGAATAAGAGATTTTTAAACCTTCTCAGTTTTCATGCAATAACATTATGGGATCTTTGAACCGCCTCTTATCGAATCAATTTTATTTGTTTTCAGGTGAAATAGAGCGACTTCAAAAGTTTTGGCTTGCCGGGGCATGTCACAAGAAGAAGGAGACTGGAGTGTCAAGCCATACCCTTGGTATTCTCAACTTTACGTCTGCTTTTATCTTGCTTGGGGCCGGAGTTGTGTTTGGTATGGTTCTGCTGGTTATGGAGCATTGCTACTTCCGGTTTGGGCGGAAGTCTCTCAAACGATGGGACAAATGCGGATGTTGTTCTTTGGTCAGCCTGGTGGGTACTGACTCCATGAAGTCGGAGACAACTTGAAACCAGTGCATGATAATTGGGAGTCAAAGCTCAAAATTGTATCATTATCTGCTTTTAGATTATAATGAATTGTAGTTTTCTCAATTTAAAAAAAAAAAAAAGAATTCTATGACTTTAATAAAGATTTCAAATAAATACACATTTTAGAGATTATTCATAATGAACAACAGCTTTCCCACAATCCTCCTTCAATGCTTTATGAATGGGCTACGCTGAAGTGCTTTCTTAAACTCCCTATGTATTTTAATAGAGACTGTGATTTACAAAAAAGACAATAAAAATTGTCGATATGTATACACTAGCGCCATATTTAGACAAACATCCTCGACATGAACTATCTGAAAGTCATAGTCAGCACCCCAAGGCAGTCTTAAAAAAAAACAACTTAATGGCAAAAAGCATCATTCTCTTATAAAAATAACAGGATTTTCTTATATCAAACTCAGATGGATCATTTGAGATATATATATGAACTGACAATGCAAACTGTGATTATCCGAATGAAAGATTACCTTTTCCATTTGCCAACGTCCCTTAATTTGGGGTTTGTGATAATAATTGTCTGTTTACAGAGAGTTTGGCAATTGAGAATTTTCCATTTTTTTCAATAATGTAAGAGGCCGAGCACTTAGCATAATAGTTTGATTTTTATCTTCCTTATTATTTACCCGGTTGTTCATCCTTGTAATGTTAGCCTCTTTGTTCCCCTGATGCTAACCTTGTAATATTAGCCTCTTTGTTCCCCTGATGCTAACCTTGTAATATTAGCCTCTTTGTTCCCCTGATGCTAACCTTGTAATATTAGCCTCTTTGTTCCCCTGATGCTAACCTTGTAATGTTAGCCTCTTTGTTCCCCTGATGCTAACCTTGTAATATTAGCATCTTTGTTCCCCTGATGCTAACCTTGTAATATTAGCCTCTTTGTTCCCCTGATGCTAACCTTGTAATGTTATCCTCTTTGTTCCCCTGATGCTAACCTTGTAATGTTAGCCTCTTTGTTTCCCTGATGTTAACCTTGTAATATTAGCCTCTTTGTTTCCCTGATGCTAACCTTGTAATATTAGCCTCTTCGTTCCCCTGATGCTAACCTTGTAATATTAGCCTCTTCGTCCCCCTGATGCTAACCTTGTAATATTAGCCTCTTTGTTCCCCTGATGCTAACCTTGTAATGTTAGCCTCTTTGTTCCCCTGATGCTAACCTTATAATATTAGCCTCTTTGTTCCCCTGATGCTAACCTTGTAATGTTAGCCTCTTTGTTCCCCTGATGCTAACCTTGTAATGTTAGCCTCTTAGTTCCCCTGATGCTAACCTTGTAATGTTAACCTCTTTTTCCTCAGAGCATGGGTCAGTCGCTGACCTTCGAGCAGTCTGTCATGGAAGCGATAGACTTCCACCGTCATCACAAGTGTAAAGACCCGCTGTGTGAGACTCAGCTGTGGAAGGTCAAGCACGAGTTGGATCTGGCGCTGCTGAAAGTAGGCCAGCTCAGGCGGCAGCTCGCGTAAGTACACTGTTATGGGTGAGAATCGAGGCTTGGGTGAGAATCGAGGCTTCCTAAACTATACACAGGCCAAGTCAACGCAGTGAACAAACTTTTGCAGAAAGCGAGCTCTATCATTTAACTATTTGGCACTGTTAGGACAGTTAGATATTTTTGTTGTGGAGGCCTGTAGGCTGTATTGTAAGTGCGTTCTGAGCACAATTCTGTCCTAACCAGACCCAAAAAATAAAAGAATTAGATCACGATAACTCAAACATGCAAAAGTTTGTTCACTTCGGTGACTTGACCTGTGGTTTAGCAAGCCTCGGTGAAAATTAAACTAGAGAGTTTAAAATAGGCAGAGATTCCATGGCGAAGGTTTCGCATATGTGGGTCAGAGCAATAGAGACGGTAGTTTCCCTTCTTCAATCCCTAGTAAAAAAAAAACCCGCTGTTTGCCAATTCTGCTACCGCGCTTATCTCGATTGAGAAAACCCTAAGCACGCGCCACGCAAGCTTCTCTCAGCAATAACACTATGGGCTTGGCTCGAGAAGCGTCTCACTAAACTCCATGTCTGTGACTGAACCTTAGGTTGCCGAGGTGATCAAAGTGAACCTAAACAGGCTTGAAAATAATCGGTCACTTTACGACACTTTAAGTCGAGAAGTATTAATAGGGAAGGTCAAGGCCATAATTATGTTCGATTCCAAATCTGACTGGTCACTTGGTTGGTTACTTAAGAATATAGTTTGTAAACTTTACAGATGAGATGAGGAAATTTGGTCAGATAGGCCATGTCAGATATGGCATATTGGGGATAAAACCTTCTCCTAGTCAAGACTTAAACCCACAGTTTAAGTTCAGTTTTCTAGAGAGTCTGTCACGGTCTCTTTTTTGGCATTTCTTTTTTTACCTTTGACTCTGAAACGCTTTGTTTTGTTATTTACATATGCGCGGGTCTGCATTACTTATTTCCATATAGATGTTTTTCAAACTTTTTGCCTACAAATGCTAATGTTCAATGACATTGTTTTAGATCGTCTGCTTATCATCACATCTCCCTCGCCCCTTACTCCCCCGCTACATCATATCCTGCAGCTTTATCTACTCTCGTTATTTAGATATCTTTTTGTCAACAGCAGACAGACATATCATACACGGATATGAGGAGATTCAGAAAGATACTTACTCACGTTAACGTCATAGTAGTTCTGCTCATTATCAAAACTGTAGTGAATTCGAACATTTCAGTCACGCCTTCCCAATTTCCCTCAGACACAACGCTGCGCTAGAAGCATCTAGTGAGGACATGAACGCCCCTGAGACTGTAGACGAGTCCTCGTCCCCCTATCAAAACGGTGCAGCAGCGCGCAGGAGAAGACGACAAAAAGCCGGAGACGAGACAGAGGCCAAAGGTCAGAATAAACCATCTGAGACACGCCAGCCGCTTTTGGCGCTGGAAGCGGCCAGGAGTGAAACGGAATCTGATGACGACCCGGCCTCCAGCTCTCCTAGGAGGTACACGCCCAGGCCTCCTCTATCTGCTGACGTAGAGTTCGCTCCGTCGTTACGTGGGGCAAACGGGAAACCAACTCGAGCGTATTCAGAGCGGCAGGGGTCAGGGCCGGTACCTGGGAGGGGCGCTGAGACCATCACACCGCGGCCAGGATCAACCAACACAGCACACCCGTCCAGACAAGCCACGCAGCCCAGCGCTGGCAGAGACCTCCCGAGCCCGGCCGATGAGAGCAACAGTGGAAGCGGTCAGCCTGAGGGAGAGGATGACCAACTAGCGTCCTACCCTCCTCCTCCGCCGTTTGAAGAAGTATTGGCGTCGGAGGGATACAGTTACCCTAGGTCTCCAGACAGACCTGATGGGAATTCTGACTCTTCAGCTCTGCATTCACCGAGCCTCACTCCACCTCCCCCTCCCCACGTCCCTCCCTCACCCACGGACCTCTTTGGCCAGGGTTCCTTGGACAGACAGTTCCCAGCTGGACCCGACTCCAGTGGTCAAGGCACGGGACATTTCCCTCCCCCGCCAGTTGAGTCTCCTGTGTCGGAGAGACAGCCGGAAAGCTCTCCGTATACTCTTGCTCATAAACAGTCTGGTTCCAGACCAACATCAACAGCGAATACCGTTCCAAAGTCTTCCTTGCACCAGGACAGAAGTGCAGACAGACCTTTGAGTAGCTCGTTTGAGGACGATAATGATAGAAGCTTACGTCGACAGCGGAACACTGATAACAACATGTATGTCAACGTGGACAATATTGTTGGAAAGGAGACCTACTTTTAACATAAACCTCTGCTAAAAAAACTGTGTTATTCGTGTGCTGAATAAAGTGTAAGACATTCATAATTATTCAAGACAGAAAAACTAACAGGTTTTTTTTTCCGTACAACTCAAACTTGTTCTTTGATATTACTTGATGAGCGTGAATGAAGCGTGGGTAAATTCCGTTTCATACTCATTGATCATAACAAAGTGTACTGTCTTACTAACATTGCTCATTTATGTAACTTGGATTTGGTGGTAATATGACTAATCCTTTAATTACTCTGGTCATTCAAAATCCTATGATGTTTTGTGCGGACAGACTTCCTCTGACATCAAGGCTAGTTTTAAAGAAAATTATTTCGGGGACGGACACAAAACTAATGTGTTGCGGGAATTGTATGTAAAATCATCAACGTCTCTCTCAGACCGTTTTTTTTTTTCAGAAATTAAAAATAAGAAAGTAATTTTGAGGTTTTGACTTTAAACTCTCTGATGAGGAGTGCGCAAAAAAAGTAAAGGACGATTTAAAAAAATTCCAAATACATTAACTTTTTTTTTACAGGACTGTCTGCCTGGGAAACATATCTCTGAAAAAAAAATTAAAAAAGAAAAACATTGCACGCCTTAGTGGGTGACTTGAGTTTGATGAAAACTACTTTTCCGATTTTGTTTCCAAGACCCAATTATAATCCTTTTTACCTTCATAATATTTTGTTATTGCATTGTTTATTCAAAACGAATCTTATATAAGTTGAGCTTTGTCATAAGCCATAAAAATAGTAGTTGTTCTTATTAATTATTATTATTATTATTATTATTATTATTATTATTATTATTATTATTATTATTATTATTATTATTATTATTATTATTATTATTATTATTATTATTATTTTATTATTATTATTATTATTATTATTATTATTATTATTATTATTATTATTATTATTATTATTATTATTATTATTATTATTATTATTATTATCGACATAATTATAATTTTTATTTTCGTGACGAAAGCTATTTTATTGCCACTCATGAAGTGAAGGGAACCTAGCTTTATTATCCTAACTATGCTTACTCGTCATGTATTGTTAGTTTTCTTCAGTCTCGTATATGATTTTTCACCACTCCTTATTTAAAGACTCTCTCCAATCAAAGCCTTTTGGTAAACTCTGATGAGCATTAGCCAAAAACTTCAACTCTGTGTATTTTTTACTGATAATTATTATTCCCATCATATGAGGAACACGTTGTATGAATCTTGTAGATTTGACGTAGTGGAACATCCTACGACATTTTGAAGAGAAGTTGACATCATCTTGATTTACTGAAAAGAAAAAAAGTACACAGTTGTTTACTTATGAAACTCTGAATTAGCATTGAAGAGAAATGACGAATTTCCACATGATAAAGCTTCCTGTCTGTGGTAAAAAAAATCTAAAGAGACACAACCAGTCTCTGTAACGATCATTGGAAGTCTCAGTGACCATCTCGCTCAAGGGGGGATAAGGAAAGCGGGGAAAATGTCATCGCTTCCCAGGTAAACAGTATGGACCATGCAAAAAGTCATTTTTTGATCTTTCATTGGTTTTATTTACCACTTTTGCAATATTTATGTTAAATATGATCCTGATTATTGTGTGCATAAAATAGTTATCTTCAAGAAGCTCAGAAAACCTTTCAAACTGGGTTTCTAATCACATTTTACGCTGGCATTTTATTACCTGTTTTCTTGGAAACAACAGCAAAGATCAAATGATTTTCCCTTTGTTATTTACGGTTCTGTGTATTGCTTTCTCGTAATCTGTCGAGCATTTTGTTGTCGTTTTCCTCGCATGTATATCGTGTTTATTGTTGGAATTATTTGATACAGGCTGAACTATAATACTCACAAACAATGTAGCGGGTAAGATCTAATCTGGAACTGGGAAATGTGTTTTGAATGGGTTTCTATATATATATCACTTAAAGAGCAGCCGATGATATTTTATTATTTGGAAAGAGTGGCAACAATTTTCTTTTATGTAAATTTCTACTTGAGCTATTTTTTTAAACCCTTGTGTCCATGAGAAACACAGTGCCATTTGATACAGGTTTTAAGTGACTGCCAGCTCTTCTGAGGACTAAGTAAAGCTGGACAATGAATAGTTGGAACAAGAATGGGTCGTGGACTTACTCAGCCTTAGTTAAACAACAACACATTTAGATTGATTCCTTTGTAGGGTTAAGGAAAAATTAGAATGGCCTATAGTCTGGCAAGAATGAGAAGGATCGTTACGAATTCCTTTCTCGCGATTAGCGAAGATCAAATGCCATATATGTATATGTATATAAAGTGTAACAGTTGTAAAGATGTTTTGTTGGTTTCATCCGAAGAGGGCAGATAAAACTCGAGTTTAATGAGACGGAGCTTTAATATAAGAAATACTAGGATGCGTGCTGTTCCTACCTGATATTCATACCTGCTCGTGCTGTCCGATGATGCTCACTGTGGACTTTAGACAACACTTTATCACACCGTTGTAACACCTTATAAAACCAATATAACATCAGTCTTGATAACCCCATTTCTTTGCTGTTTAACGATTTGAACAAATGGAGTTTTAATCGAACTACGTCTACGGTATTCTTTGATAGCAAGCAGTTTCCTTGGATTCTGACAGCAGCTGCAGGATAAAAGGTGAGCTCTGGCGTCTCAACGGACTTTCTTGTGCAAGTCCGCATTGATTTCTCGTCATAACGGAGGTCTGTGGCCTCTTCCTCATACCGGTTTATCCTATCTGGCAGGGTTAATTCTTTAGCGTTAGGAAACTCTTCCACCGTTTAGAGTTGGTCAGAATGGTTTGGAAGAAACACATAGGAATAATACGTAGCTGAACACTTTAAAAAGTAATCGCAGTAATAGAGAAGAAATAGGATAGACAGTTATTGACGGATGTGCTTTATGCCAGTCTTCATTTCGAACTAAGATGGGCGCGGGGTCATATCAAGAATGTTAACTCATACTTCAATCCAGTGCCTTTGTTCATCCTAGATCTACAGAGTGTCTGAAGAATAACAGAAGCTCCAAAACGCAGCTTGAACTTAAAAGTTTAAATATTTGGTATTTTCTTCCATTGCGTGCAGAAGATAAAAGAGTGGTAGAATAATCCATCGTAAGGACAGTAAGTTAGTTTTGTCACATCCGAATCTATTTATAGATCATTACCATGTAGCATGAAATAGATGGAAAGCAATGAATTGCATCTTTAGAATTTTTTGTGGAAATTTATAGCCACTTTTTGAGCATTTGAAAAGATCTTTAAATAGAGTAAGACAACACAGAATCATCCGATTTCCCATACTTACCTGTATATTCATTCGCTCCTGTATATCATTTTATGGCGAAGGAAAGAGCAGCATAGATATTTGTGTATCATTCTAGGTTTCTAGGGCGAAAAGGGAGGGTGGGGGGAGGGGGAGGTTGTGTGGAGGAAAGAGAAGAGTTGTGTATTTCCGTGTGTATGTTAGAGAAAAAAAACTTCCATGTCATGAATAGCTCCATGTTTCATGATATTGGATTTGTAATGAATGAATGAATTTGACAAGATAACTGTATCTACAGCATTTGATTGTGTTTGTACCGTCAATACTTATTTCCTGCTGATATGGTATAGGAACGTTTTGTTTCTACACAAAAATCATAAATTATAATATTGTGATAAATACGAAATTCAACTAATAAAACCCCTTTTCTTGTATATTATTTTGTTTCTTCTTTTCTGTAAAATATTTATATTTCATAAGTGGTGATTTTGTTATTAAATATTTATTATTAATTATGGGTAAACGAAAAAAAAATTAAAAATTGATCTTAACAAATTTGGCTTTATAACATGCAACCATAACCCTTCTACTTTTTACAAAAAAAAAAAAAAAAAAAAAAAAAAAAAAAATATATATATATATATATATATATATATATATATATATATATACGAGTTCTGAATATACTAAAAATTTAAATTGGCGCAGAAAAATTACTTGTATCGCATCGTTCGATATACGCAGTGTTTTTCATTTTTGGATGGATAAGACACGGACAAGCCAATGCCATCCATTCCTGTCCTTGGTGATATCTGTAAGGATATCTAACTTATTTTGGAAAAAAGCAAATTCACGTGTTGTTACTAGAAATAATTCAAATTTGTTTCTTTTTGTTTGTATTTTGCATACCTTGGTTCACTTTCTATTGTAGTATAAAATGCGTGTCTTAACATGAGTCGGGGTTTCACACTCAAACCATCTGTGTATGACCTCATGCACTTCTACTACTTCTACTTATTTTACTACTTCTACTTTTACTACTACTACTACTACTACTACTACTACTACTACTACTACTACTACTACTACTACTACTACTACTACTACTACTACTACTACTACTACTACTACTACTACTACTACTACTACTACTACTACTACTACTACTACTACTACTACTACTACTACTACTGCTACTGCTACTGCTACTGCTACTGCTACTGCTACTGCTACTACTACTACTACTACTACTACTACTACTACTACTACTACTACTACTACTACTACTAATAATAATAATAATAATAATAATAATAATAATACTGCTGCTGCTGCTGCCCCTATGATTGCATCTATTATAAGTAATAAAATTAAGATTTTATACAATACCAAATAACAAATATAACAGCGTTTATAGTAATAACAAGAATAAACAAAAAAATTGCTACTTTTAATAATAATAATAATAATAATAATAATAATAATAATAATAATAATAATAATAATAATAATAATAATAATAATAATAATAATAATAATAATAATAATAATAATAATAATAATAATAATAATAATAATAATAATAATAATAATAATAATAATAATAATAATGATAACAACAACAACAATAACAACAACAACAACAACAACAATAATAATAATAATAATAATAATAATAATAATAATAATAATAATAATAATAATAATAATAATAATAATAATAATAATAATAATAATAATAATAATAATATGTAACATATATACATGAAGAACATCAAATACTTAGAACAATAAAAGAGACAAAAAAGCACAAATTTGTGTTTTGTCTGTTTTCATAATGTTCAATTATTATCTTTTTCTGTGCTTCTTTTACTTGGATAATGTCCCTTTAATGGAATAAAGTATCCAATTTTGAAGACTAGTATAAAAACAACTTAGTATGAACTAAATTTCTTGATATTTTTGTAGATCTTGATGAAACAACGATTTTTCCTTTCACATCCCAAACATAACGAGCAAGAGGATTTCTTCACTATGGTGTCGACTTTCTAGCGAGGTCATAGAGATTTATTGTGGAGATTAGTGAATTTCAAATTATTTCAGGAAACCTCGCAGAGCTGACCTGATACCCTTGGGTTAAATCGACATTTGCACATTTTTTAATCATGCTCTAGGGTCATTTTATTTTAAGAAAAATGTCAGTCTCTAATGTTAAAAGGAGACTATAAGCAAGGTCCACATGTCAGCGCTGGCTTCAGGTCTCAAACACGACATGGCAAAGCAACTAGTAAAGATATCAAACTTTTAAAGACAAGTTTAACTTTGTCGAAAATGGTCGGGTTGAGAGCTAAGATTATGGTTTCATAACGATCCGGGATTTTTTGTTTGTTTTGCCCACTTGGTATTAGACAAAAGACTGGTGACCTTGTTGAGTTTTTGAGTTATCTCAAAAACTCTTTTTTGCCAAGGAATATTGTAGCACTTACGTAACATGCATTATCTGTGCAAGTTATTTTTTTTCATTTAAAATTATATAAATAATGAACAAAGTATAAATGCACTTCAGGAAGAGATAATTACTTCCACAAATTTAAGTTTGTTTTAAAATCGATTCGAAGGTTTCGCAAATAGATAGTGGGCTATTTATCTCGGATAATTGTTAGCTTTATCTACTGATGAACTAGGCTGTCCTGGTTAAGTTACAACGATATGAAGCGCTGTTTAATCACCTGCAGATGGAAAATAAATAGGTTTTGGTTTAAATCTGATGAGCTTTTTGAACTTTTTTATCCAACTAGTTGAAAGCGAATTCGCAGGATTGAAAGTTTAAATCAATACCCATGTACTATAAATTTAACAGAAAATTATTATACTCACCATTATAATATTAATGCTGATTTGAAGACAACATTATTGGTGTAGCTTATTATAGTCAAAGAGTACTCTGATGGCGGTGCCAATGCAAATTGTAAACCATCATAGCTTTTAACTCTTGACATAGGTACATACAACTGACCATGGGTGAAAACTGGCTGTGGAAGATAAATTCCAAATTTTGTCAAAGTTTGACCCTGTGAGTTGTTTATAGTCATGGCATAGGACGGTTTTATTGGAAACTGTCTCCTAATGAGTGTGAATGGGAGATGACAATCTTTTGTTGTTGTTAGTGCAATGCGTGGAATGAATACTATGTGTCCTACACCTGTCATTATTTTGGCTTGAAGGACTCTTCTTCCTAGTGTTTTATCAGAAGGCATGTGCCGTTGAGGAGTCCTTGAGATGAATTCAAATTTCGTAAATGTTATTTCGAAAACATCTAGATTCTGCAGTATCCCGCACTAACAGCTGGTGTAAAGGTTCTGGTAAAATTGTAAAGGGGGGTGGGGTAAATTAACTTCACCATTGGCACAGCATAGAGAGGATGTTTCTGTGGGCCACAATTTTGCGTCACAATAATGTCATGTCTTTGTCATTCCCCCAATATTGTGGGAAACAATATTGATATTGTCATGGTTTGGGGCAGTTGGCAGTGTAAGTGTAGAAGTTGTTGTCTGATGTAAGGTGGAGGCGGTAGCGGTGATGTAGATCTAATCGGTATGGGTCTATCTGCTTCTTGTGGTGGTGTAGCAAATCTAAAGCTGGGTCTACGTTGTGGAGATCTAGAGCTACGTCTGTTTTCACTATCTGGGTCAGATCTTGGTTGATTTATAGATCTAGATCCAGTTCGTCGTAGATCTAGATCTAGATTTCGTCAGTATCAATAGATATGGATGGTTGATCAAGTGTTTGTGGTGGTGTGGTTGGGGGAATTTGATTTTGATTGAGTGTTTCTACGTATCTGGATAGTCTTAAACGACGTCTCTTTTTCTCACCTGCCATCGTAATATCGATCTGTTTTCCACAGTTCATTATATCACTCAGACTGAGGTGGTCTTATCGCTGGTTGGCCTAGGCTATGCGGGAGAGGTAGATCTAGATCTAAATTGAGGAAAAAGCAATGTCAAAGGACTAATTTTGATCTGTTGACACAAAACATTGCTTTTTAAAATATGGGGGTCATGTCCCTAATGTTTTGTTATTTTTAAGAGACTGTAAGATTGTGAAGATGGGTACCGATCAAACTTTTTAGAATTACCGCTATCTAGTGAAGTTGATGGCCATTGCGGGAGGCGTACATTGAAGAACAAATAATATCAAAGGTCTAATTTTTATTTAATGACAACAAAACATTGCTTTTAAAAAAATGGGGGTCATGTCCCTAATCTGATGTATAGTATTTCATAAAAAAAACTATTTTGTAATTTTTAAGTGTCTGAATAAGTCTATGGAGATAGGCAAAAATTCGAGGAGGGGTGCACACAATGAGCACTAAATTTTTTATATAAGTAGGGATTACGCATTTTTTTCTTCCTATGTTTTTTTTCTTTTTTTTTTTGCCATCCTTGATTCATGTAATGATCTTCATAGCTTGTGTCATGACAGTTTGACGCTGTTTCTACATAGGAAGAGCCTGTCTTAGCATGTTTTACTTCACGCCAAGTTTTCATTCCATTTAACAGCTTGATGGATTTCTAATCTCTTCTCCCTCCCTCTCTCTCTCTCTCTCTCTCTCTCTCTCTCTCTCTCTCTCTCTCTCTCTCTCTCTCTCTCTCTCTCTCTCTCTCTCTCTCTCTCTCTGTCTCTCTCTCTGTCTCTCTCTTTCTCTCTCTCTCTCTCTCTCTCTCTCTCTCTCTCTCTCTCTCTCTCTCTCTCTCTCTCTCTCTGTCCCTCTTTGTCTCTGTCTGTCTGTCTGTCTCTCTCTCTCACACTCTCTCTCTTATATACACATTTTTTTTCTACGTCGCTTAGTCCTAGCTATTCTACAACTGCATTGAAGAGGACACTAAGTTGTCACCATCTCTACACCAGCACAAGGATTGCGAATTCAGCGAAAATGGTGATGTTCGATCTACCTTAAGCTCGACACGGCAGGGGGTGATTTTGATAAAAAAAAAACCACTTCATTTACAAATCATTTGTTTGAAGGGAACAATACTATACTCCGCTTCTAAACCATACAGTCATCGCTTGGCTGTAAAATATCCGAGCCATAACGCCATTCCTACTGCATCAGAAATCTGATTACCTAAATGCTCTCGCGTTACTGAGTATCTGACAGATTTTTTGAAGGTCGATAGATTTGTTATTGTCCTGGTCATTGTGTGACGGTGATATTTAACACTTTATAAAGCCCGGGAGAACTAACTAGTTTTTAATCATGTAGAATAGAATCTACCACATAAGTGGTGTAAAAGGTATTTATATGTAACATTATGTAAATCGCAGCCTGGCAAACTGCTTAGTGCGTGGAACCTGTTGCCAAATGGGTTGAAATTCGGGACAAACTATTGACGCAGGAAAAAACAAAACAGAAAATTATTTAGTTTCTTACCTCTATCTCTCGACCTCTGCTCTCCCCGTCTTTCCAACAGACCTCTCGAGCACTCAGCTAGAGTTCACTGTTTGAGGAATGCGCTAATCGTTTCTTGACTGCCTATTTTTTTTAAAAATGGAGAAAAATTTCATCATTTTGTTGTCAAAACTTAACTTTAAGTACATCGTACTTAGTTCCGCTTATTTTTTAAAAGTTGAAAGATTCTATTCCTTCTTATATTCATGAGGTGTTTAAAAATGTTGTGTTTGAATGGTAAAATTCAGAACTAAAATGCCTCTAAATGTTTGCAGACAAAATGAAGCCTGACCCTATCAATAAGGTTTCCCTAAGGACTTTATTTTCGGGAAGGAATATCCCTTCACCCACAAAGTATATACGTTACACTGAGAGAATAAAATCCCCATTATCATTTCCATTATCTCTTGTAAAATCATAATATGAGTAGTCTGAGGACAATTTCAGTTGTATTTTTTTTCACTCTGTAGATGACGGCAGTGATTATACGAGCTGAGCCATTTAAAGTTTTGACGAGGCCACTGTGTGAGAGAAGGGACGAGATGGTTTGAGAGGTGGTAAGGGCAGGGTTTGTGTGTATGGTGGGGGAGGGGGGGGATCCATCTATTGTCGTTACCTAATGTCAGTAAATATTCAGAGGGCTTTGGTTATGTTTTATCGTTGAGATACAAAACTTTGTTACACTTATTAAGTTATAACAATGACTGTTTTAAAATAATCTGCCCAGACACTCATAAACACGACAACAACTAGGTAATTAGATCCCCAACATATTATTCATGCTGTTATGGTTCTGATACTCTCCAGTTTAGCGGTGGTATTGTGAATTAGAAACAGAGGAGCATACCTTCCAAACAGTGAAGAGCTGCAGTTTGAAAAATTTTGCGCTCAGAAGCTCCTTCGCTCTAAACCTCGATTGTCTGTTGTTCATTCGATTTATCAAAACCAATAAGAATAAAAATCAATGCAGTATTTGAGGTTTGCTCAAATTGAGCTAAAGTAGCCTTTCTAGGCGAGGACAGAAGCATAGAAGATTTGGGAAAGATAAGAAAGAGAGCAATTTTAAATTCAATCATGCTATGTTATAGTGTCTTATAACATTTGATTAGCAGGGAAACCAACTTACTTCACATTGGAATTAACGCAACCCAGTTGTTGTTGTTTTTTTTAAGTTAGGTTTTAGTTGCAAGCTTTTCTTTGTTTTTTTTTGTATATGCGACCTTTAATCTATATATAGAGATTTATTTATGCCCTAGTGTAATTATAAATTGCTTCGATCTGCTGTGCAAAATAAGATCACATAATGAGCAAAAAGTATTTTCTATTATAACCTAAATAGTCAGCGGGGAAAAAACACGCGGGTTTCGTCAAACAAATGATATCGCCACAACGATAGCCGCTGAAAACTGTCCCTTGCAATTTGCAAATTGTGGTAACTCTACATACAACCATCTGAAAAATGTGTGGTGAAGGCTACAGGAGGCAGATCAGATGACACGCAAACCTTTCGTGCTGTTGCCAAAGAGACTCATCAACATGACAAAAGACAGATACTGATGACCATCGTAAAAAAACTGCAAAGTCCCTCTCATACGATTCAATTTGTTTATTGTCAGATCATGAAACTGAGAGGGTTCGTTCTGATGAAATAAGACTTTAATGGATATATCTTTTGAAATTATAATCTTATGAAAAAAAATTCTAAAAGTAGTGAATATGGGAAATTTAGATCACGTGTTTATAATTATCAGGTGTACGTGGAAAACAAAAATGAAAAAAAAATAAATGTAATATCTGAAACCTGATACATTTTTTTCTGTTTTACGATTAAGTAAATTTAAGTTTTTTTCACACCTAAAGCTATTGGCCTTCAATACATATAAAGTGGTATCTTGGAGGGACTGGGCACAAGCACCTCGACTATCAGCCACTCCTTGTCGTAGAACACACCAGACTACCGCCGACTTCAACATGCAGACCATCTACGTCGTGGCCGCCGTGGCAGTATTGGCTCTCACCGTGAGCGCCACACCCTGCACCGACATCTGCAATGCTCAGTGCGCCCTGCAGAGCCGTGCCTGCGAGTTTAGTGGCATCTTCGGCAACCTGTGTGCGGCCCAGAACAACATCTGCACCCAGACCTGCGCTGCCGCGTGCAACTGTGCTGACACGTGCGCCACTCAATGCGGCGGAGCTTATGCCACCTGCAAGGGTGACGGTACTGATGTCCTGAGCGTCGCTCAATGTGGCGTGAACCTGTCTGTGTGTGGCTCCACCTGCCACACCCAGTGCCAGTTCAACACCTTCGCTGGTATCATTAACTCCCTGACCGGAAGTGCGTAAATAGTGGACTAATATATCGAATCGCAAGACTCCAATTCCACCGCCGAGGCAGGGCCGCATTTGAGCTGATGTTGAGATGAAATCGAGAAGTGTAAAGATATAGATCTACTTCTACACAGATTTGGACATAATCTCTCTGACGTCTGCTTGGAGAAGCCAAAAGGAAAACAATACAGAAACGCAAGTCATGAGAAGACTATTCGGAACTCTCTCCACTTAGTGTGAGGGCTTCCAAAATGGCTAGGAAACACGGAATTGCACTTAACTCAAAATTTTTTCTTTATATCTTTACACTGCTCGAAACCTAGAACGTGAAATAAACGTTTGAAAATTAAGATGTATCCTTGTTCATTTTATTTTTTTATTGGTGTGCTAAAATAAAAAAGATGGAATAATGCTCATCTTCAATGATGAATGTACCCTACCTTCTTATCATTTACCCTTAGCTACTTAAACCGATCAATAGTTTTCTTGATTGTTTGTTTTGGATACAGAGATATTTAACATGGCAATTGCCACGACTTCAATGAAAATCATTTCGCAAATATAAACCTGTTTTTAAAAAGAAGGATATGAAAAAATTCTCGTAATTGAAAAATGCAACAATGCAGACTAAAGTAAATAGAAAAAAGGACACTTAAAAAAATCATCATTGTTAAATTATCACCACCATCTTGAAACTCAGGCAAGTCTTCTGGGTGTGAAGCAAGAATTGTAAAATTATGACAAAATTAGCTGAGTTTCGACCTCCTGAAGGCTTTCCGGCACTTTGACAAAAACTCTCATGGTGATGAAATACATCAAAGCATTACGTAGTGTGCGGTGATCGATGAGTGCTTAAATTATTACAAAGTTTAATAGTGTTTTTGAATTAATTGATATAAATGATTAGATCTATTAACCAAAACTTTGACCAACGATATCCAATTGTGACATTAGAAAATGTTGATAGGATTTGAGTTTTAGAAAAAGTGTTAGGTTAATCGTGACAGCAATAGAATCCTGCTCTAAAACCTTCTTGTCATGTCAGGTAGAAAAGTGTTAGTTGATCTTAGAAGATAAAGAAATATCAAATATACTAACACTCCGACTAATTCAACCCCAGCCCAGTTCTTTGTTTCCAAAATGTTGCGATAAACGCTAAGTCTTGTTGGGCGCTTCAAATATTTAGTGAATTAGTGGTACAAAAATAGACAGAGAGACAACACAGAAATAGAGACAGACAAAAAATTTACTGCATAACACTGTCAGATTGAGACCAATACAGATAGATAGAGAAAGATAGAAAAAAAGAAATAGAGAGAGATAAACACATGATAGATAGATAGATAGAAAGACAGATAGATAGATAGATAGATAGATAGATAGATAGATAGATAGATAGATAGATAGATAGATAGATAGGCTGAAAAAGTTTTTTTTAACAAAATCACGCAATCAGCTAGAAAAAAAAACCATTCGGTTTGTTGGAACAGATTGTAATTTTTTAAAATGATTTAAACTAAAGATAGGGAAGCTATGAAGGTGCTAAACTGCCTGTCTTAGAAAAGCACGTTTCAAATGTTGTATACTTTCTTGCAAATCTACATAGTGTGTAGTTCGTGAAAATAAAATGTTTTAACTTTACTTGTTTCTATCTATAACAATCTGGTCAGGTCCCTCGACACTACAAAACACTTTGCGCAGTAGTAATCATAGAAAAGGGATTTCACACAGAAACACTAACGAGCACTTCGGAATATCCTGGGTATTTTCGTAATTTTCTGTGTCGCTCTACCTGTTTATGTAAGAAAAGGAGGAAACTTTATTTTTCCATGTTGTAACCAATTGCATGTGGTGGAGTATTGTGAAGGAAAAATTTCCAAAATTTATTGGATTATTATTATTTTCATCTTATTTGGCCAAGTTCACAATAAATATCTGAAATGTTTACAAGATATAATACATTTAAAAATTAGATCTATATTTAGATTATTTATCTCGACCTAGATCTCGATGTTTGTGTTTCGACCTGAGGGATAATAGGTTAGATGTTATATCTTGATCAAGGTGAAATTTTACGTTAGGATATTTTTGGACGCAAGATGTCATGTTCACTTATGTCATGCTATGAGCCATGATGACTTTGAGCTCTATCAACTTTGTTTACAACAAGTGCATTCTTAACCATTTGCAGCTGCCGTTAATTAAGCAACACGCATGAAGTGGCACCAGTAAATTAAATAGAATGCCACAGATGACTTGTGTCGTTAATTGTTACAACAGAGGTCTTAAATCAACTACTTATCCAAGAAGTAACCTTCCTGTGTGTTTTCATAGTTTTCCAGATGTAACTCTTTGGCGCGTTCGGTGGATTAGATCACGCCTTACAGCGAAAACCCAGGTAAAGATTTTAGATCTAACTTCATTCTTATATGAAAATCATTTTTACTACAAATCTAAAAGCTAGTATCTAGAGCCTAAATCTAGAAATATATCTGTATCTACCATTTGCTTATTCAGCCTGAATTCTTGATTAGAACCAAGGTTTTTTCTAATTGTTTTTAGATTTTAGAGGGATTATTATAATTGATCACTGTAATCTGGATTTAATATTGAATTTAGGCAACTTTTAGAGAGTTTTCTAATTGTACTTACTTAATTGTTTCCAATCCATCAGTAATTGTATATGTGTTGCTGTACGGCGCTTTCTGATCCATGGATCGTGCGAATCTTAAACTGCAAAAAAATGACGTAATTTCCAGATGGGACATCTGACTCTTGTTTAGTTTGTAGTAGTAACTACAAATATGGAAAGTAAAATTCGGTAAATATAAACCTTTTCGTCAAATATAACGCAAGTTTTCATTCAGGAGACCCAGCTGCTACGCGTGCAAATGTGCACACCTATAAAATTCAAAGCTAACATAAAAATATGAATGAATGACATAAAAAATTGAATAAATTATGTTATATATTCTTTTCTATCTACGAGAAATGGGTGTATATTGAACGCTGTAATAAATTCTTTTGATCCCTTGTGCAGTGTTCTTGATGTTAGAATAATTTAAAGTACGATAGGACGAACATCCGATGGTACAAGATGTTAGAGAATAAACTCATCAAAGTTAGCATTATTCTACAGAGAAATGTTTGAGCGTTAAGTTTAAGCCTTAAGCTTAGTTTTCGAGATTGAATAAAAGTTTGATTCCAGTCCAATTATTCGGAAGCAAATGCTTCACGTCATTTAACTGATTTTGTTGAATGATGTGAAAAAAAATTTAAATCTGATATTTACTTCAAACTGGATTAGATAAAGCAAAGAAAATTAAATTGTATCTGTTTTCATTTAGGAAGATTATACATTATTTAAAGGAACTATTGCAAGAAATGTCATACATTCTATAATGGAACAATTACATGTAAAGGTATACATTCTATAATGTAACAATTACATGAAAAGCTATACATTCTATAATGTAACAATTACAAATGAAGTTATACATTCTATAATGGAACAATTTCAAGAAAATTTATACATTCTGTAATGGAACAATTACAAGTGAATATATACATTCTATAATGAAACAATTACAAGAAAAGATATACATTGTATTATGGAACAATTACAAGAAAAGTTATACATTCTATGATCGAACAATTACAAGAAAAGTTATACATTCTATAATGGAAAAAAAAAGAAAATTTATACATTCTATGATGGAACAATCACAAGAAAATTTATACATTCTGTAATGGAACAATTACAAGTGAAGATTTACATTCTATAATGGAACAATTACAAGAAAAGTTATATATTCTATAATAGAACAATAACAAGAAAATTTATACATTCTAGAATAGACCAATTACAAGAAAAGTTATGCATTCTATAATGGAACAATTACAAAAAAAGCTATACATTCTATAATGGAACAGTTACAAGAAAAGCTATACATTCTCTAATGGAACAATTACAAGAAAAGCTATACATTCTATAATGGAACAATTACAAGAAAAGCTATACATTCTATAATGGAATAGTTACAAGAAAAGCTATACATTCTCTAATGGAACAATTACAAGAAAAGCTATACATTCTATAATGGAACAATTACAAGAAAAGCTATACATTCTATAATGGAATAGTTACAAGAAAAGCTATACATTCTATAATGGAATAGTTACAAGAAAAGCTATACATTCTATAATGGAACAATTACAAGAAAAGCTATACATTCTATAATGGAACAATTACAAGAAAAGCTATACATTCTATAATGGAACAATTACAAGAAAAGCTATACATTCTATAATGGAACAGTTACAAGAAAAGCTATACATTCTATAATGGAACAATTACAAGAAAAGCTATACATTCTATAATGGAACAATTACAAGAAAAGCTATACATTCTATAATGGAACAATTACAAGAAAAGCTATACATTCTATAATGGAACAGTTACAAGAAAAGCTATACATTCTATAATGGAACAATTACAAGAAAAGCTATACATTCTATAATGGAACAGTTACAAGAAAAGCTATACATTCTATAATGGAACAATTACAAGAAAAGCTATACATTCTATAATGGAACAGTTACAAGAAAAGCTATACATTCTATAATGGAACAGTTACAAGAAAAGCTATACATTCTATAATGGAACAGTTACAAGAAAAGCTATACATTCTATAATGGAACAGTTACAAGAAAAAGCAACAGAATATTTAATCATCCCTGAAGTTGGTCTCACGGAAAGAGCGGAGAGCATCAGATTTGCGGCCATCCTCACGTACGTAAAAAAAGTCGTTTTTTTTTTTTTGTTTTTTTTTTTTTTGTTTTGTTTTTTTCAGATAGCATCTTTAAGGAAGAACAAAACAGTTGGCAGGGACAGATTTATGGATTAATTTTGGCAATTATTTGAAAGTTTGATGGACTGAATCTTAAAAAAAGGTCAGGAGGAGGTCAAATCTGTAAGCAGCAGAGAAGTTTGGCCTGTTTAACTGAAGGCGATACTAGCAAATAATTGAGAGTGAAGGACAGCAAATAAGTGAAAAAAAATATTAGAAAAAAAGAACATTAAAAAGTTTTCTCCTCAAGATATTCATCATGTGTAGATATCATAATTATTTAAAATTGTACTTAAAAAGTAGAAAGCGCACCCACACTATGAGCTAAAGAAAAAAAAAACTAAGCGAACGATAAAGTGAACGAATGAGTGTTATAAAATGGTTGTAAAGAATCAACCACTGATAACTATACGCAATGTCCTCTGAAAATATTTAAAACTAATTTACAAACCAAGATTAACTCGATAAATGTGGTTAACGATAGTTAAATCAGCCGTTACAGGCCAAACACCCGCTAAAAACTAAAGCTACATCATAAGCAATTGAAGATTCAGAGCACTCGAATGAAGATAGATGCGGAGGATGGTCAAGGATTACAAGTTGAGTGAAGATGAGTCCTCAGAGATTGGACAAGAGTGGACCATGGTCAAGAATAACATTACGTAGGATGATGAGACCTCAGAGATTGGACATACACAGACCATGGTCAAGGATCACTCGATGTGGGAAGATGAGACCACAGAGATTGGACATACACAGACCATGGTCAAGGATCACTCGATGTGGGAAGATGAGACCACAGAGATTGGACATACACAGACCATGGTCAAGGATCACTCGATGTGGGAAGATGAGACCACAGAGATTGGACATACACAGACCATGGTCAAGGATCACTCGATGTGGGAAGATGAGACCTCAGAGATTGGACATACATAGACCATGGTCAAGGATCACTCGATGTGGGAAGATGAGACCACAGAGATTGGACACGCGTGGACCATGGTCAAGAATCACACGATGTAGGAAGATGAGACCTCAGAGATTGGACATGCGTGGACCATACTCCACATTGCGATTACACCTGAGCGTACAGTTCAGCCACAAGACATGCGAGTGACCCCGGGTAGTTTTATCATAGCTTACAAACTTGGCACATTGTTCCAGACATACTGCTGTCCACGGGTCAAGAGAGGCAGGACGGAGTTTCGGAAAGGGGCAGCAGTGACTGTGATCAGTAGAGCGAGCGAAAGAGGGTTCGTGGGATGTTGTGGCCCCACCATAACGATTGGCGAACACTCGACTCCCCCCCACCGAAAAAAAAACAAAAAACAACTGAATCCATGCATGTACATAATGGTGTACGTTTTATTACACTTTTCATTCATTTAGTACTCATTAAGCAATATCTATAATGAATGGTAAAGTTCGAAGATAAATAAGATTTGGGATTGATAGTGCATTCACACATTTTTTTTTCTTTTTCATTTGAAGGAAAAAAAAGGCTAACTTGGCATAGTTGGCAAATCGATGGGTAGAGAACCAAAAGTCTATTTACTGCGTATAAATTTGTTTAATGCTCTACCTCTCTGTTGGTAAAGATTACATACTACTCCCACCCCCTTATACCTGAAAAGCAAAGAAAAAACATGAACGAATTTGACTTCTGATAGAAAGATGTCCTATTAGAATGAAATACTGGTGTTTCAAAATTTTAAAAGGCTTTTCAAAGCTAAATCGTCAACAATTTATCTTTCCACCTTGATAATGAACAATTAAACTCTGATGAACCTGTGTGATAAATGTATTTGAGATAAGATTTTCCACTTCTGCCGACCTAAAACCATTATCTCAAGTAAATAATTTTTTTTGTTAAGTTGTACCTAGTTATCCTCTATCGGTCTGCTTTATCGTGACCTATGACCTCTTATCCTGTATTGCATCGCGATGAAGCATGCGGTTGATATTATCCCACACTCTTTACTTCCTCTCACACACTATTCTTCCCCTTGGATATGTAGTTATCATACACTATTCTTCCCTTTGTATATTATGTATTTATCACACACTATTCTTCCCTTTGTATGTGTAGTTATCATACACTATTCTTCCCTTTGTATGTGTAGTTATCATACACTATTCTTCCCTTTGTATATGTAGTTATCATACACTATTCTTCCCTTTGTATATTATGTATTTATCATACACTATTCTTCCCTTTGTATGTGTAGTTATCATACACTATTCTTCCCTTTGTATGTGTAGTTATCATACACTATTCTTCCCTTTGTATGTGTAGTTATCATACACTATTCTTCCCTTTGTATGTGTAGTTATCACACACGATTTTTCCGTTTGTTTATGTAGATATCATGCACTATTCTTCCCCTTGGATGTGTAGATATCACACAATATTCTTCCCATTGCATGTGTAGATTTCATACATTATTTATCCCATTGTATGTGTAGATATCACACACTTTTCTTCCCCTTGCATGTGTAGATGTCATACGCTATTCTTCGCCTTGTATGTGTAGATATCATAAACTATTCTTGTCGTTGCATGTGTAGATATCACACACGATTCGTCCCCTTTTCATATGTGTAGATATCATAAACTATTTTTACCTTTGTATGTGTATGTATCATATACTTTTCTTCTTCATGTACCTCTCGATATCCTATACTATACTTCGTCATGTATAAACTGATACCATATACCAGATTTCCTCTTGTATAGATTTTCTCTTGTATGGATGGCTATCATATACTATACTACCTCTTATGTGCATTTGCCTCGCCTTGATACTACTTTAGTTGACGCAATTCATCGCCGAAAAAGACTTAAAACTAATAGTGCACGCGCATATTTTTCTCAGTTTTGTCTCTGTGTGTTTCACGCACTATCCGAGCGTCATAAACCTGACAGCCTCCGGTTTCAAGTTCTGGATACGGTGCAGTGGAAATATATCAGGTACTAGAGAAAACGCACCATCACCAGTGGAA
Source organism: Elysia crispata (assembly GCA_033675545.1). NCBI lineage: Eukaryota > Metazoa > Mollusca > Gastropoda > Plakobranchidae > Elysia > Elysia crispata. Next base: position 88,213 of record JAWDGP010004155.1, on the reverse strand, counting down.
AAAAGTTTTGATAGACATACAGCCTTCCTTGTACAAACCGTTTCAACTTTGATCATCACCCAAATATTCATTATCTTTGAGCTTTAATATCTTTCATAAAAAAGATAACGTTGTCCTATTTGTACTGATTTTAGTTCTGGACTTCATAGTAAACTCACTGGATTTATAAATTTCAAGTCAGTTTTGATTCGTTGCATCGCCTCTGACACATGATGGACTAATCATATACTTTGACAGAATAAAAAGGTAAAAGATGGCCAAACAGTTCTCCATTGATTATTGTGGCTGTGTGCATTAATTCTACATCTTCGATAAGAAAGAATGTGATTTAATGTTTATTTAAAATTAAAAGAAATGAATGGCCATTGATATAGATGTATGTTCTAGAATAATATTGTTGGTCATTTTATTCAAACTAACATGAGCATGTTTTCGCTAGTGATCATACTGTGCTTAAAATCTTGTTTAGATCTATTCTAGACTAGACTCTAATCAAATAACTGAGTAGAGACTTGCTGCGGACCAAGAATTCACCAGGATAACGTAGCTTTAACTCATATTAACTAGCTTACAAGTTCAAGCCAGATTCAAAATCAATCGAAGTTAACGTTTAAAAAATATATATATATATTTTTATATATACATAGACTACATTTAAGTTGCATGTTCTCATAATTATCACAACGACCGGTATGTATAAAAATAGTTCTCTATGGCTACACCATGATTTTATCTGTTTCTTGACCCAGATTGTTTATCTAGAAAGGTCACATAACAAACAAAAAACGTTTTAAGCTTTTTGTGCAATTCATGTTGTAGACAAAATGTATTGTGATTGGTAGTTTTGGATGGAATATCAAGATAAAATTTTATGAAACACTTCTTGCTTCTGATAGTAATTCCTTCATTCAAATCCAATCAAATCTATGGTAAGTAACAAGATTTTCTTTCCTGTGCCTTTCACTATCTAGTTTCTCCAAATCTCATTAAATATAATGAGATTTGGAGTGTAGGCGTCATCCTATCTATTATAAATTGCCCCAGTTTTACAAATGCGATACCTAGCGTTAAAAACAAATGTTAGAACATTTGATCTCGCTACAGCTGATTATGTTTCGACAATTTTTTTAATGGACACAACTCGATATTCAGCATCACTTGGCTTATCTTTTTGACTGCCTAATCTATTCCTCTTTTATTCAGCCTCTTTTATCCAGTTTTATTATATCTTGGTGATACTATGAAAGGTGTGCACTATTACTCGATTGTTCAACTCACTATTCGCCGATTACTCCCGCCTTCACCAAACCGTTTATCAATTCCTTAAAAATTCAACAATTTTCACCGTTTCAGTCGAGTAAAACTTAGTGGATTAAAATTTTCTTTCATCTCTTTGAGTGGGTGACAGCTTGAGTTACAGTACTTCAGCAACTGTTTAACAGATATACACTTGTTAACTCCGGTAGAATAACGACCAGGTATCCAGTACTCTTTATACACTTGTTAACTCCGGTAGAATAACGACCAGGTATCCAGTACTGTTTGAATCCTTTCTTTCCTTCCTCTTCCACACTAAAATGTTACGGAAAACAGAGAGGGAAAAATCCAAAAAATAGGACTGAGCCATTCTTAGTGCGTGAACAAAAGTAATCAATTTTATGTTTGGTCTGGAATACATAACATCCTACAAATCTCCCACATAAAGTTTAATTGAAGCACTGTTCATAATTTAGGCACTAGCTAAAATTAATCATAGGCCAGATAATTCTTTTTGAGATCAAAGTAATTTTTTACCAACTACCTGCCTTTAGATGTAGGAAGCCATTGATGGATCTTTTATTCTGACTATCAAGTCGAACACATCACAAACGGAGCAAGAAGTCATCACTCAGTTGATACAGCGTGAAGTGATGGTATACTCCATATTGATAACGAGCGGTGATAAAATATCTCTATCTTCGCTCATTGAGTACTGCTAACCTAGCATTTACAATTCATGGTGGGTTATTATCAATCTAGGTTATTGACATGCATAAATCATTCTGACCTGCCGTAAGAGACTGAAATAGTCATGATGTTATTTTCAATTAACAACCCTTAGTTACGGATTCTAAGCAATCCACGTTAAATAAATCCCCAAAGTGTATTGGGTTGTTCTATTTGCTTTAGACACTTAAATGATCGTCATGCGTTGTGTGTAAAACTCACAAATTTGTGCAACATTTGAGACAATCTTCGTCTAATGATCGTCATGCGTTGTGTGTAAAACTCACAAATTTGTGCAACATTTGAGAAAATCTTCGTCTAATGATCGTCATGCGTTGTGTGTAAAACTCACTAATTTGTGCAACATTTGAGACAGTCTTCGTCCAATGATCGTCATGGGTTGTGTGTAAAACTCACTACTTCTTGCCATATTTGAGACAATCATCTTCTTATGATAATCATGCATTGTGTGTGAAACTCACTACTTCTTGCAATATTTCATATAGATCTGAGGTAATCAAACCTAACCCGTATTATTCTCAACCGATGACGTCACACTGATCCTCCCGATTTAGCTCTCTCCTCCTTGTGTTAGGGATACATGAGTTGATCCATGACGTCATAGCTACACTGGAACTCTGGGCATTATTAGCCTACCTATCTTGAAAAGAGACACGTAGTCGATCTGTTAAAGTTAAGCAAACCAACCGCAACTTTAACTTCAACAGAGAATGACTTTTTCCAATTTACTGTCTTCTTAAAAGGAATGTAGGGCGAATTTTATTTTTAAATGTTTAAAGAAACTAAGATAAAGACCATGTTAAGATTAACAACAGAAATCTTTAGTCACTAATTGAAGAAATAAATATAATAAGGATCGTTAAACATCACAACTATAGGAATAAACAACTTATCAGCGCAAGCTTATCAGGTCTACGCAAACTGTAGTTTAATGTCTGTAAAGCAAGAGTGTCCCAAATCTATTATAAGTTTTCATCGACTTAGAACACCCGTGCTCTCATGTAACGCTGTGTGTGCTGTGAGTTTGTTATTAAAACAGTCTCAGCCGGGGTCACGACAGACTATTGTTTTCATAGTGTTTAGAACCGCTATTGACGTCTCATGGACATTTTATCGAGCACTTCAAGGATTCACTGAAGCCCTGGGATCACCGTTCAGGGTAGAATGGGCTCCTAAAAACTTCAATCCGTCAATCTTCATTTTTTGCAGCGCAATTTTACTAGGGTGAAGCTCAATATGAAGGGTGAGGTGTTAGGTGAGATCCTACAGGATTACAGAGACACAGTGTCTATAACCAGGGAAACCAGATTGATATGGGCAACTGTGGTCGTAATAAATAATACAGTATCAGAGACAAGCGACTTAAATTATGATTTTCAGTGTTTGTGTTTGATTTGTCGGTTGAATTCTTGTTGTATTTATAAGTCTGTCCACAAAAAGCCTCCGTCGGGCACGGTAGAAATGAAAACATAAGGCCCTAACTTAAACCATCGACATTTCATAGGTCGAACGGGCGAATATTGTTTCATGCAGATGACAAGGCGGAGTTTCTGGCGATGGAAGGGTGGTTTTATGGAATGGCTTAATTTTTTATCTATTCAGTTTTGAAGACTAACTGTTTTGAAAACGGCGTGACTTATGAAAACACATATAGCCCCTAGATCAAAACTGATTTTCGATGGATAATCCACTTTCTGTATTCTGAGTTCAAGCTCAGATACATTTCATATAATGATTTGATCGTCTTTAGTGGACTCAAATGAGCGCCCTCATCCAAGTATTAATTTTGGATATTGAGAGGAGAAAAGATCGCATGACTTTGAGAGGAAAAATTTGAAATGTTAGTGGTGGCCAAATCGATTTCCTTCTTATTTATCACGTTAGTAAAAACAAACAATGATTTTCTGCACATGCGTGCACGAACTTAAAAAAACGAAGTCAAAACTGTTTAGTGCTTGTAAAATTTATTGTTTGCTTCTGTGTCAAGAAGTGAAAAAATTCAGACTATGCAAAGGAAAATTTGAAGCATACCTTTTAACCAGGTGAGAGATTAAAATGATGGAATCGGGACTGACAAAGACTAAAATTCCGCTTGATCTTTACGTCTCTGTGTACTCTCAGGCAGTTCCACCTAGTGGCTGCAAGTTGAAAGCTGTCCTAATCTGTCCACTTCTTGACGCACTGGCAATCATTTCAGTTTGAAGGTGGTCGAGGTCCTGTGGCAAGTCGGCGCGTCTTGAGATCATAGAAGGCTCCTGTGGTTCACGGTTTAGACACCTCCGGTGAGGGAGTTGACGATTCCAGCAAAGGTGTTGAACTGGCACTGGGCTTGGCAGGTGGAGGCACACACTGACAGGTTCATGCCACATGACAGAACTGTCAAGATGTCACTGCCGTCTCCCTTGCAGGTGGCATAGGCTCCGCCGCACTGAGCGGCGCACGTGTCCACACAGTTGCAGGCAGCGGCGCAGGTCTGGGTGCAGATGTTGTTCTGGGTGGCGCAGAGATCACCAAACACTCCGCTAAACTGACAAGCTCCGTTCTGAAGGGCGCACTGTCCGTTGCAGATGTCGGTGCAGGGTGAGGCACTCACGGTGAGAGCCAATACTGCCACAGCGGCGAGGAGAACGATGGCTTGCATGATGATGTCTGTTTACAATCCCGTGGAGACAACGTGATTTAGAGATCAGAGTTGGTGTGTGCGCCGTACCTCTCAGCAATCAGACTTATATAGTTTACCGCAGCGTCCAGCTTCTTTGAATTCCTCTAGATTAAGTGCGCTTCACAAAAGAGTTTTTAATTAAGTGTAAGCGATTAGTAGCCCGGCTGGCTAGAGTTACTGAAATTTAAGCTTATAATTGGTTTCGTACAATAGATAGTTAAAATACATGGCAACCTATATACGAGTATCAGAGAGCTACATCGTTTTACATCGATTTTATAACACTTTATCCTATGACCCAAAATAATCAGTAAAAGATGATCCACATTATTAAAATCATCTCTTTCTTTAACGGAAGAGACTACAGCGTGGAATATATTTTTATCTGAGGTATTCATAAAATTCCGTTACCATTAAATTAGTTTGCTTGGCTAATGGATTAAATACCCACAGGAAAGAAAATGCTAAACTGACAATTCTCAACAAGAACAATTACCTCGAAATGCGAGTTGCTGAAGATGCAAATCAATGGTCATTCTGTAAACTTTGTAATTTAATAGATCACTTTTATTAGCCTTTGAAAGAAAAGATGTATTTCATGTAACATTTTAAAAATACCTGAAAATGTCCCAAACGTTATGAGGTGAAACAAGTATTACACGGCTTTCCTTATCTTTTCATCTCCCTTTTAAAAAAATAATTTAATTTATTTAACAATGCGATAAGCTATATTTGATATTCGTGTATTATGTACAAATTCAGCATTTATTTCATTGTTACGTGTCTTTTTAGAACATTTACATTTGTATAATGCAAAGCCATCATAATTTTCTCAATTATTAAATTTCTATATGTCTAGTTATTGCCTTGCGTCATCAAAACTAAAAAGAGAACTGGTATAATTTTTTCAATTTCTTTTCACTTCATAAACATAAAGGTTTTTCTTTGAAAGCAATACATGGAGTCTGTGTATGCTTGTTAAATCCAATAGCGAAATAAATAAATACGCTTTTGGAAAAATGTTTCTCTTATTATGTGGTTTCT
>JAWDGP010004155.1:0-80000 GCA_033675545.1 Elysia crispata | reverse complement strand
AAATTCTTAGAAAAAAACAAATAACAAGGATAACTGAATGGAATAAAATTCCTGAATGTCTTTATTGCATTTAACTATCGCACAGTCCCAGGACCACATCGGCAATTTAAAAATTACACAGAATGTAACGGTAAAAATCGCATTTTAACCGCAATGACTCTTCAACTTTTGACTTTGTTTACCAAAAAATGTTTTTCAGTTTTCCAGAGAGTTACGGATTTTTGGCACTGATTGGACAAAAGTAACGCCCGATTTTTTTTTTTTTTTTTTTTTTTGTATTGTTTTTTCTTTGTTTTTGTTTTTGTTTTTTGTTGTTTTTTTTTTTTTCAATTGGAGCTTCTCATTAATTCCCTAGTTGTTTTTTTTCTCTCAATGACGTCTAATGGTTTTTTTTTTCAATTGGAGCTTCTCATTAATTCCCTTTTTTTTTTTTTTTTTACTAGCTAAATCCACACATAGGGTTCTCCGAGTAAATAGTTTGACAAAGAGAATAAAATAAAGGACTAAAAGTAAAGGGAACAATTAGAGCATGACTTTTTATAAAGTCACGTAACATCACTGAAACAATTTCAGCCTTGTGGTGAAAGCTTATCTCCAAGGCATTACATGTACAGCTATCCATGACAGTGTAGTTATTTCACGGCTTTATTTTTTGGTCTTCTTCAAAGCGTCTAGATCAATGAAAATTGCATTTGAATTCATTGGAACTTTCTAGTTTGCTTGGGTGTTTTTAACGGTGGTAAATCACCTAATGGCAGAAATGGTTTTAGAATCTTTATTTGATTACTCTATGATTTATGATTGAGACAGCAATACGGGTTTTCTAATGACTGAGCCTTTTCTCATCATGATGGACTTTTCAAATAATTCACAAAGGCTTAGAGATCGAGTGACACAATAAATGCCAGCAAATTTCGTAGCACGTTTCTTCATGAAGGCCATATTTACAAAGCTGTTACTAAGAATAGTTTCTTAAATTTCAAATGAAAAATTAGAATTTCTGCTCGAGACTTATGCGTGAATAATCCGAAAGAATTATGTATGTGATTTCTTTCAACTTTCTTACTTTTCTTAACTTAAGAACGTTACAGCCTGTGATAGGGTTATGGTGCAGTGATAGATTAGAAAAAGAAAAAGAAACTTTCGTAACAGTGATTGGCAAACGCCAAAAACAATTTTAAAGAGAAGGAAAGATAATTTTTTTTTAATGTTCGGTGTATTTCGGGTATGCTATTTCGGCCTTTAAAGTATTCCCTTATAATTATGCCGATGGGGTTTACGTATGTTTCCAGTATTTCGGTACTTCTCACATACGGTATTTTAATAGTAAATGGATGACCATTGTCATTTTATTTTTTTTCTTTCAAAGGTGGAATTGTCCCTCGGAATATTTTTGTTTTGGTTAGTTGTCTATATTTTTTTTGCATTATAAACCCGAAAAATGAGGGGAAAAGGTTACACTATCTCAGTACATAAATGCAAGAAAATTAAGATAGAAACATTGCTTTTATTTTTTTTTTTCATAAACATTAATCTATTTTTCTTTCTACGCATTCCGGATTGCGGTGAATTTAAGGGTTGATTCCAAGGATTTTTGACCAAGCTCTTACAAAATGCAGGGGAACGAACAGGAGATGACCGAAAGAGGATCTCAGGGAGATATAAAAGATGTTGGCAAATTTTCTCCCTCAGACACTCAGGAAGAAGAGGCGAACTCTCTGATCCTTAACAATGGGAAACAACAACAAAATTGTCATGACCAAGAAAACTGCGCTGGTGATTCTGGCAACAAAACATTTGAAGACATTTTTCACATCATTGGTCACAATGGGCGTTTTCAAATAATGCTGCTGGTGATTGTGATTTTGACCAATGTGATTGTAGAACTTCAGAATGTGAACACTGTATTCACCCTTACAACTCCGAAACACAGGTGAGTGAACACTGTATTTACCCTTACAATTCCGAAACACAGGTGAGTGGACACTGTATTCGCCCACCGGTTCTAAAACACACGTGAGTGAATACTGTATTCACCCTGACAACTCCGAAATACAGATGAGTGAACACTTTATTCGCTCATCGATTCTGAAACACAGCTGAGTGAAGATTTTTTTCACCCTTACAACTCCGAAACACTTTATTCGCCAATCGATTTTGAAACACAGGTGTGCGCACACTGATTTCACCTCTGCGATTTTAAAACACAGCTAATATGAATTGCTTCAATTTCAAAAAATTATTTCCGTACAGGTAAGCACAAGGATGTGCAAGGTATTATTAATAGTTCATATTGATCATATAGAAAAATTTACAGCTTTTGCTATTATTGTTTTTACATTTTTCATTCTTTAACGTTCTTACATTTTTTTAATTGAAGCTATTTTGGCATTTGAGAAAGCTTTATCGCCAAAGAATATCGTCTCAGTACTTGTACTTTATTCATATTATCTGCTTATTTCTCTTCTCCTACTGCCATTTCCAAAACAATGAATGTACCGAGCCTAGGATATTAAACTGTTGCCTATGGTTAATTCTAAACTTGTGTGATAGACGAATGCTTTCTTTATGTGAAAAAGTTCTCTGTTCATTTCATAAAGATTTTATTTTAAACAAATGGTTAATTTAAAGCCTTAAAAGTTAGGAAATGAAAAAAAATGAGCAGGAAACAAGAAACTATTGAAACCTTAATCCCTATAAAATATTTTATAGATTTGCTTGCCATTTTGTCCATTCGATATCCAGTGGATCTGTGCAAACATTATTTTAAACCAATCTGTTCTGTATTAGTTAGACGCAGGGGAGATTACCCCATGTACATTCACAGTGATGTATCATCTTTATACCCCTTTCTTTTTTTTTCTTTTTTCAAAGTCCACATAATAATTTTAATTGTCAAAAGAGTAGAATATCTAGGCATTATTAGATCAAGTTACTTTGATCACTGCATAATAATGACTCATTCCATCTCTTTTACCTTCTTAAGTTCTTCCAATATTTGTTTTACTACTAGTCTGTGTTTGTGCATGTTTCCCCAGATGCAAAGTGCCTGATTTAGAACAAGATTCGTACGCCATCGATAGTGAACGTCAGGCTCAACTTGTTGATCGATACATTCCGAAGGTCAAAGACGGAGGATATAAGAAATGTCATATTCTACCAACGATACCGAATGTGAATGATACGAAAAGTAGCACTGCTGTTTTTAATAACGGCACCAGCGGTAACGTAACGGAATGCTCAGAATGGGTTTATGACAAGACAGTCATGAAGGAAAATCTCGTGTCTAAAGTGAGTGGAAATCATAGAAGTGTGACTGGCCACAGCTTGCTGGTTTTTATAAATTGGCACCATCAAAGTTTCATCATGAAAATCACATCTTCTGGGTGTTTTTTCATAGCCTTGATTAGAGAATTTGAGTCTAAAACCCTGATTTGTTTAATTTCTGTTTATATTTCTGGCATATTTGATGTTATTCCCCAGAGATAAAAATTTAAATTTGATTTGGATCATATCACGAATCACTTTATGACTTTAAAGAGATAACAATTTATGTATTTGCCTAAATATTTGAATTTAATGCTGTGAAATCAAGCCTTGGTTTTTCAATTCTTTTTTCATTTATGTTTCCGTTGTATTTAATATTGTCACCTAAAGACGTAGACATAATTTTTTTTTTTATTTTATTTTGTATGGATAGCATATTAAAACTGTATCCCATTGAAAAGATAAGAAATTCAAGAAATTCTGAATTTTCCTGGATACTTTGAAAAATTATGTAACAACAGAAAAAGTAAGTGCATAAGCCTTGACAAATGAAAGCCTCATTTTGTTGACGAGTTATAGCCACATTGTAGTCTAACTGCCTTGCGTACTGATGTTTTTTGAAGGATGCATAAACTGGATTTATAAACCATGCCGTCAAAAGAAGAACTTGGTTATTTTTATCTTACGCTGAGGCAATGATTAAGAGTACTTTCTAGAACGAAAGTCAAGAGCTAATATTTGCATGAAAATCAAAAGCATCTGTACCAAAACTAGACTGTTAATTTTTCTATAGATACTGTCATACCCTTCTTGTCTGTATTTTGAATATTCTTCCAGCTAGATCTCGTCTGTGAAAGGACAGTTATTCGTTCCCACGTCAACATGATGTTATTTGGGGGCAAAATGGCAGCCGCTTTTCTTCAAGGATACTTCAGCGATTTGTGAGTCGAGTACATTTCATAGCATCAGAACAAAGAGGACGCTCTAAAGACACTTTTCATTATACCGCCTCAAACAGTCAAAATACCAAAGAGAATGCATTTTCGAGAACATAAGACTGCCTCAAGGGACCAGATTCGAAACTTTTTGAAATAAATTTCAACGACATAATACCGTCTCAAAGAACTAGATTCTAAACATATCATTTTTTGACTGCATAATATAGTCTCAAAGAACAAGATTATATATTTCTGACAACATATTTTCATCTGATGGCTATTGCATTGAAGCGAAACCTAATAAAAAAAAACATTTCGTTTACAAACAGTTTTAAAATATATTTCGCTTTTCTCCATTTTACTTTAAACTACAAGGACGTAAACAACTCAATTGAACATATCAAGATTTTTTTAGATAAGCACTTTAGGTTTGGTTTACCTGCACATAGTGCTAGAAGAAATATTGAAATACCTGCTAATAAATCAATGAACAGCTATTTCGCCACACACGGAAAAAAAAGTTTCGGGGCCGCCCTTTAACAACACTACCAGTCGTCCTCAACAAAGACCTATCAAGACTACAAAAGAAAACACACTACAACTCACAACTAGGGAAGACCTCGAACACCTAAGATGCATCGCCCAGAACAGACAGCAATGGAGAGAACTGTCGACGAGAATCCGAAAAGCTGCCGAAGCGCCCCCGTCGGAGGACTGAGACGCGGAAGGCCCTAAGTCAAAAAAAAAAAGGACGTAAACAACTCAATTGAACATATCAAGATTTTTTACCTGCACATAGTGCTATAGGTTTGGTTTACCTGCACATAGTGCCACACAGCAAAAGAGTAAGGGAGAAAAGATGGAAGTTTGAAAGGCGAAATATGCATAACAGATAATCTTTCTGTGAGTAAATTATCATATTTTCTTTCCTTTTTTTACTTTCAGTTGTGAACAGTGGTGAAAAGTATTAGATTCAACATCTGTTTCTAAAAAGGAGGCGGAGAATTGGTTGGGGGGAGTCCCTCATCTTTTATATGTTTTTTTTTTTTCATGGGGTGAATTTTGGCCTCGTAAAAAAGCCACAAACATGCAATAAGCCTCATAACATGCGAATGATATTTCTTACTATGTACAGACCTGATGGAGACTTAGAGCAGGAGATTTTACAATGACCCATTCTGTACTTACTGATGTGTTCCGCCCCAGGTTCGGCAGGCGACCGTCCCTGATCATCTCCTGCTGCGGTATGCTGGTCACGGCAGTTGGTTCGGCCTTCGTGTTCGACACCATCTCCCTCTTGATATCCCGGTTCATGGCTGGCTTCTTGGCGACTTATTTATACCTCTCCATTTACGTTCTAGGTGAGCTTTTTTGTCCGTGTGTCAATTTTGGGAGTTTTGTTGTGGTTGTTTTTGGCGGAGGCGGTATTTTATTTATATTGAGTTGTTTTGATTTTATAAACCAATTTATCTAGGAGGATATCAAATTTATTTCAAGCTTGAATACAAAAAAAAAACAAGAAGTGTTCATTAGTTGAGTGATATTTAGAATTAGCGGCTCTTGATAGCACATTTTATCTCTGATCACACTAATGTACAATACGGATATCAGCCAAAAACGTAGCTGTAAAATACACCACATGGATATCAGCCAAGAGCAGTACTGTGAATGTACATCATGTGGATATCAGCCAAGAGCCCAGCTGTAAAATACACCAAATGGATATCAACCAAGAGCGCAGCTGTAAAATACACCAAATGGATAATAGCCAAGAGCAGTACTGTGACTGTACCATGTAGATATCAGCCAAGAGAATTACTGTGAATGTACCATGCGAATATTAGCCAAGAGCAGAGCTGTAAAATACAGATTGCAAAAATACCAGAAGGTGTTTTGAAAATGAATTGCACAAACATTTCAAAGTCTTATAACGATCGATCTGTGTAGATTGAGATGTATCTTTTCAAGGTAAGCTGCTTATGACTGCATGTTCGTTCTTTTAGCTATAAATCTTTCTTGACCTCATAAACTTTAAAATGTCCCAAACCAACTGCCGAAAACCAAAACAAACATTGAATAAATATCAACTTTAATGTGCATTTCTCCAGGTATCGAGTTCTTGACAATCCAACAACGCTCCCTGCTGTCGATGTTCACGAGACTTATCTTCGGGATTTGTGACTTGTACATGGCCCTCATGGCCTACCTCCTCAGAGACTGGCAATATCTGCTGCTAGCGTTCGCCTGGCCTGCAGTGTTTGCATTGGTCTCCAGCTGGTACAGATTTTTTTAGTAGTACAGAGACGAAAACTAACGTTTTAAAATCTGTCAAACATCACAGTCCATACCAAAAAAAAAAAAAAAAGATTAGTTTCTGCATAAACCGTTATATTGGAATTATGTTAAAGAGCATAAAGTTGCCCGAAATCCCAATGGCTTTTTTTTTTCGCTAGGCTAGATTCGCGATAAAATTAATTCAGATATGTCTGTAAATAAAACAGTCTATGACTTCTGGCTGTGTATTTTGTGGTGACCGTCAATGATATAGTGTTTAATAACAAATAAACAGTGTGCTATATTTTCTTTTCCTCAATACTGATCTAAGTTCAAAAGGACTAAAAGAACAAGGGAGGTAAGACCTAATGTCCTTGACTGGATGACCATATTGATCTTTCTTGAAAGAAAATTGTGCTTAACAATGATTTTTTTTAATTTGATATTAATTATATTTACGCATTAGATGAATGAAGGAAATACTCTTTTAGTCTTCTGTAGTAATGACAATAGTTTCAATGCTCATAACATGTAGCAAATTCAGCAAAAATCTAGAAATACTTGTATATTTAGAGGTATTTATTATAAAGACCAGTTTTCCTTGCGATTCTCCTTACTTTTATTATCTAATCTATTTGATTTTTTTTTTTTTTTTTGGCATTCTCCAGGTTTATGCCAGAATCTCCTCGATGGCTGATTTCCAAGAACCGAGTAGAACAAGCAGAGAAGCAGATCCAGGTAATCATTTCTTGATCCTCACATGAACCTCTGCTGGGTCGCGTTATGGAGATAATGCGAGCTCAATCAAAGCTAGCTACTGCACAGGTATTAGGCAAGTCCCAGGGCAGTTCGGATCATCATAAGGACGATAGCCGCTTCATTCACTGCTAGATCCAATCAATCCAGATATTGAACTGTTTTATAAAAAGGGAAAGAGCTGGATATATTGGTCAACCGCGGTATGATGAGGGGTTGGGATAAGGAGGAGGGTGAGTGTCACAGGGGTTGGGATAAGGAGGAGGGTGAGTGTCACAGGGGTTGGGATAAGGAGGAGGGTGAGTGTCACACGGGTTGGCATAAGGAGGAGGGTGAGAGTCACACGGGTTGGGATGAGGAGGAGGGTGAGTGTCACAGATAACGAGAGAAGAGGATGAATGTAATGATGAGGACCACATAAAATCATGGCGATTATAGCGTTGGTTTTGGGGTGGGTTTTTTTTGGGTATTTTTTTTTAAACAAGGGGACAGGCTTGGTCAAATTTGTGGCATAAGCTGGGTTTCAGTGTAAGAAAAAACAGGACAATATGGAGGAAGATGACAAGATACTTAACACGGGGACTTATGATTGTCTACCGAGCGAATTCATGTAATAGATAATAATATGTAGACCACAAGACAAGATTAAAACTTACTTGGCGTGGGTAAGACCGAGTGGGACACAAAAATAACGAAAGGTGAAGATAATTTGTGTACCTGGCAAAAATGAGCAAGGCCACATAACATGAATCCCTCATTGGCAGTGAACTTTCGGGTTTTGTTTTGTTTCCTTTTTTTTTTGCAGGAAGTCGCAACCTTGAATGAGCGTTAAGACAGATAATGAAATAGATTTGGAACGTTCGAAAGTAACTGTCTTCCAGAAGTAAAAAAGAATAATGAATGAACACAAACAAGAATCGCTGTTGAAGTTTCTATCAAGAAATACAAAAATGAGCGCGTTTCTCACAAATAAACGAATGTACCAAATTCATGGTCCCTGTGAAAGTTCATGGCAGTATCATTAAGATAACCAAATACTTTCCGTTATATTGTAACTTCAAATAGTACATTTTAACTTAACATCGTGCGTTGGGTTCTTGAAGAGATTCTCGGATTTTAAGCTTTCCAGTAAGCTAAACTTACGCTGCAACAATAATGTAATGATGATAAATAATGATGATGAAGTTACTCTTCTTTCTGTGATTGATTGATATAACCGATCTACAAAAACGATTATCTCCGACCTATTTCTGCATATAAACAGGCCTCCGTCTGGCAGCACGAAGTTGAAAAGATGTGGGCTTGAACGCACTCTCCAATGCGCGAGATATCAGGGCGGATGTTTAACTCCTTAACACTCCCGCGCTCCTACATGCTGTTTCTGTTTTTGGTGGTGGTGGTGGTGGTGGTGGTACAGATATCGGTTGTAGTAGAAGCAGCAGTAGCGGTAGTGGTAGCAAGAGTAGTAGTAGTAGTAGTAGTAGTAGTAGTAGTAGTAGTAGTAGTAGTAGTAGTAGTAGTAGTAGTAGTAGTAGTAGTAGTAGTAGTAGTAGTAGTAGTAGTAGTAGTAGTAGTAGTAGTAGTAGTAGTAGTAGTAGTAGTAGTAGTAGTAGTAGTAGTAGTAGTAGTAGTAGTAGTAGTAGTAGTAGTAGTAGTAGTAGTAGTAGTACTTGTATCATATTCTTAAGCAAATGTATGTTATGCATGTTATTTTTTATGTGATATGTATGTTATTCTTTATGCTATGTATGTCATTCTGTATGTTATGTATGTATGTTCAGGCCTTCTAGCCTGCTTCTATCTTATTCTTTTTCTTGTAAAGCGCATAGAGCATTTTAATCATTTGGATATGCGCTATATAAATGCACTTTATTAGTAGTAGTAGTAGTAGTAGTAGTAGTAGTAGTAGTAGTAGTAGTAGTAGTAGTAGTAGTAGTAGTAGTAGTAGTAGTAGTAGTAGTAGTAGTAGTAGTAGTAGTAGTAGTAGTAGTAGTAGTACCATTACCACTATCATTTGTTGTTGTTGTTGTTATTGTTGTTTTGATAGCAAGATGAGTCGCCCTGGGAATTATTGTAAAAGAATTAGTTGTAGATGCAGTAGAGCTGACCGTAGTTTTACTGTGAAATACTGCTCTGTCCAGATTAAAAATGAAGTTGAAACTCTTATTATGTCATTATAAGTTTTATGTTTCATTTCAGCGAATAGCCAAAATGAATGGAAAAACAGTTCCCAAAGACATAATGCAACAAATGGGCAAGAGCAATGAGAAAGCTAAGCATACAATGTTACAGCTGTTTGGTGATGTCAAGTTGACTATCCGATGGACAATTCTTTACATCAACTGGTTAGTGAGTTTAGCTTCATTACCTCTTGTAAAGAGATGACAATTTTTTTAGAAGAATTTCTAATACTTAATGGTCCATTTGTTAGAAGATAATCGCTTGCAAGTGGCATGAGGGATAAAATTAACATTTTCTATGAATTTCTAGTTGTTTTTATTTTCCAAAGAATAAAAAATTGTGGTGAAACAGATAATCATGTGAGCAAAAATAGGAGAGAGAGAGAGAGAGAGAGAGAGATGGAGAGACACACAGACACACAATTGAGAAACAGAGAAAGAGAAAGAGAGAGAGGGAGTGAGAGAGAGAGAGAAAGAGATACTGATACAATAAATAGTCAGGTAGGCAGAGAGATAGACATATAAGCACGGAAACAAGATCAAACAAGCAAACAAACGAACATAAAACAGACAGAAAAGGAAACAGAAACTAAAAAAATAAACAGATGGACATTTAGATAGAAAGAAGAGCAGGGATACTATGGCTAGAAACAGAGAGCGAAGAAGAGAACAACATTAATAACTGCTCACTATTTTCTTTTACAGGAAATTCTCAAGCTTTTACAAGGGCTGCATGTTTCATTTTTTCATCTTCTAGGATTGTTATGTGCATGTCAGCGTACGGTCTCGCCTTTAATATATCCAACATGGGCGGCAACATCTTCATCAACTTCGCCATCAGCGGTCTGCTGGATGCTGTTGTCTCATTTGTCAACAGTTTTGTTGTCAACAAATTCAGTCGGAAGTATTTTTATTTCAGCTGTAGTGCGTTCGGAGCTGTGGCTTGCATCCTAACCTTCCTACCGATTGTTCTAGATGCTCCAAGTAAGTGAGAATCGGGGCTGCCACGACAGTTTTCTCAATAATCATAGTTATGTTTCCAATGCAGTTCAAAGTAATATGAAGTCTTTTCGAGTAAATTGATTAAATTAGATGACGTATAGTAATCTGTAGCATTTCACTCCTATAGCCTATCTGTCTCAATTCCGCTGTCACATGCCAAGATCCAGATAGACATGCTCTGCGGATAAGGTAAAAGACTGCTTGTTTAGACTATGTTAACAAGTTGTTACATGTTTGTGACAAAGTGTTCTTGTGGTAGATGCTCGGCTCTGACATCACAAAGTTCGGGGTTCGAATCCTGACTGGACCAGTGCGAGTTTGCTGTAACTAAATAATTAATCACCTCAATGAAGACTAAAATGAGGTCATATTCACAAGTAAGATGTAAAATCTTAAAGTTTGTATTCCTTTAAATGATACACTTAGTAGTACCGCATAAATTATATTCGATTGATGTAAAAGAATTTAAGAATTATTAAAACTCTATAATTAGACTAGTTTGCGACGTTTCGGTAAAGTATGTATATGTTTCTTAACAAACTTAAGTTATGCCGAGTGTACTATACGTTGATTTTTGTTTTATTGAAAACATTAGCCTCAAAACACTTTCATATGATATATCGCTCTAGTTAGCTACTATTATGACATAACCATAGAGTAATAATTATACTGAAAATATTTGAACAAGGCTGAACTAAAGCCGTAGCATACACGATCATGTGTGCTATCCTGAATGAAATTGTTCAGCACATATAAGTTTTTATAATGTTCCTAGAACTTTTTAGCAGAATAAATCTTTAGGCATATACATGGTAGTTCAGGTGTAAAAAATGCTCTATTCTTTTTGTGTAACGTAGTTTGTTTCTTCCAACCTTTTAAATCAGTACAATTCAGTTTCTAATATAATTTTATGAATTAATGAATCTTTAACATCTAATGTTACGATCTCTTTCCATATGTTAGTGAAAGAAACGCACAAGCTCCAATGTGTATTTTCTCTATCCAGCGTGGTGTGTAGTTGCGTTATCCCTGATTGGCAAGGCTTCCATCGTGGCAGCCTATCCTCTCCTGTACACATACTCCGCGGAGCTGTACCCTACAACACACAGAGGCATTGGGCTAGGCTCCTGCTCTATGATGTCTCGAATAGGCGGACTTGTCTCCCCTTACATCGCTGACTTGGTACACGATTTTATTTTCGTATTCGTTGTTTGCTTTTTTTTTTTCAACGCAATAATTTTTTGGCATTAAGTATGACGTAGTCTTTGGTAAATGGCCCCTCTATTTGATAAAGTAGAAGTTAGTCTAGACCTAGATCTATCCTTCCACTTTGCCCAATTGCTTTCTTTTGTTAATTTTTGTTTAAAGAAGGAAAACATTAGATTTTTTTTTCAATTCAGTCACATTGTATTAGCAGATTAGCTCTGTAACTATTTTGTAGGTTTTCAGAATCTTACTTTCACCTCTTAAGGGTGAATTTTCCGGCCCTTTTTGTTTTTCAGCAAGGCTTTAAAATAATGTTTCTATCACAGTCAAAGTGCCTGAAAGTTTTGATGCTCATGGGACTGCTGGGAAACTGCTACTGGTTTGTTGTTTGTTTTTTTTACAGTATTCTCCCTTTGAGTTGGGGAGACGCAAAGGCTAGTAGACAGTGACGTTATCACTTGAGTACGATCATAATGAAATTCTTTGCTATATTTAATAAGATCCAATGGTGATGAGCTGTACCTTTTATTTTATTATTACTTTTTTTGTTCATACTAATTTGTTCCAGATATAATTTAGATTTGACGTAAAAATTTGTTATTTACAGCTTGATGCGCCAGGTTTTTAGTGTTTAGTATTAAATACCTTAACAATCACAACTTGGCGCATTAAGCTATAATTTTGTTTCTACATATCGCTCAGAGAATCTTGGCAGCTGCCATTCCTAAGGGATCTGCACACATCTGCATTGGTGCAAGCTCGATACTTAAGTAAAGAAACATAATTGTTTTCTATTTCAATCCAGAGCGTCTTCTTCAATGGCAAAATGGCGTCCGTGCTACCACAGCTCGTCTTCGGAGCATGCGCAATAACAGGAGCCTTACTGATTTTGATATTACCGGAAACAAGCGGTAAAGAACTGCCGGAAACGGTGGACGATATTCGAGAAAAACCACACAGTTCCGAAAAATCGAATATGCCGGAGGAAGAAACAGTTTTAGCATGAGATATCATGCAAGAAACATTGAATTAATTATATTTACGTTACCTTTTAGCTACATTTACGTTACCTTTTAGCTACATTTACGTTACCTTTTAGCTACACATGCATTTACCTTATATCAATCACAAATGTTTAAAGTCATTTACATGACGTATTTGGCAATAAAACATTTTTGCTGCAAATATTGAGCTTTAAGTGATCTCGTAATTTACAACGAATTAACCTACCATGCCTTTTTTCATTTAGATATTTATTAAAGAATTACTTACACTCAAGTCGAGTGAAATCTTTTTTTTTTTTCATAATTATTTCGTGTTGACTCTTCGTGGATTTGTGTCGTAAAATTTCTATCAACATTCTCCCCAGATTTGAGAACATAAGATATTGAGCTTCATTCTCGAAAAAAAAAAAAGGTATCAACAAATCGTGGGTTTACCATCAAAATTTAGCTTTTACCAATAAACCGTTTAAAGATAACCTTTAAAAAGTTTAAATTTACACCCTATCTTTCTTTAGATAATTTTATAAATCATTAAACAGCAAGATCTTGGAACGAAAATCAAGCAAGAGATTTGAAAAAAAAAAAACCATTGGCTTCACAATTGACGCAAACAAAAATTTTTCGTTTCACGTTGTTTTTGCTGTTGTTAATGTTGTTACTGTTGTTGTTGTTGTTGTTGCTCTTCTTCTTCTTCTTCTTCTTCTTCTTCTTCTTCTTCTTCTTCTTCTTATTATTATTATTATTATTATTATTATTATTATTATTATTATTATTATTATTATTGTTATTATTATTATTATTATTATTATTATTATTATTATTATTATTATTATTATTATTATTATTATTATTATTATTATTATTATTATTATTATTATTATTATTATTATTATTATTATTATTATTATTATTATTATTATTATTATTATTATTATTATTATTATTACAGGACGTCAATAGTCTTAATATTTTGACGCAAACGTTTAGTTATTACTTATCTCATCGATGTTGATCTTTACAATATCTACATAGGGTGTTCGCAAAGCTTTTTAATAGAGTCGTATAAATTATAGAGGAGATAAACATGGGATGCAAGTGTGAAAGTGCCATTGCAAGGTTATTGTTTTCTTTCATTATGAATGGCTATTACATCACGTCCCTTAGGTAGATTTGTTGTGCTTTGACCATAAAAAATTATAAGGATATGCTGAATAATAGACGGATGTCTATTTTATGAAGACCAGGTGTACAGGATCTGGTAACTTGTTAAGATAATTATTGATTGACTCAATAAACGAAATCGCATTAGGTAAAATGATCATCCATACAGGAGCTTTATGGGTGAGAAAATGAAAGATGATTTCAAAGCATTAAAAAGAAATTATTCTAATCCTTGCATATAAAACAACCTCAGTCAAACTAGGCAGACATAAAAAGATGTGCCATAGACTCACCACTTACTATGTTGGAATCTAAACCACAAACAATGATCAATAGCCCGAAAGATAGCATGGGGGATGTTCCAGCCCCACAGCTATTAGCGTTTGCCATTTAAGGCAGAGAGGTAGATAGTTAGAGAGAGGGAGAGAGAGAGAGAGAGAGAGAGAGAGAGAGAGAGAGAGAGAGAGAGAGAAAGGGGGAGGGGGGTTATTTACTTGTGTAGTACAAAAGAAATGTAAGATATCACTTTTTCAATCTAACGGCAAAAAAAGTATCTTAACAAGAGATCTTCTGAAATAAAAGAGTCCAAAATTTGTAAAGGGCTTCGATTGAAGTGTCAAAATTGATTCATAGTCGATCATGGACAAGAAAAAATTGGTTTGACGAACAGGGACAGCAGTATTAGTCCAAATAAAATGTGCCAAATCCGTCAGAGAATTCAGGAAGGAATTGAAAATATTTACAGCAGCATCGTCTATATCAATGCTTCGTCAGTTTTATAGACAGTGGTTTTGGATTCAAATAATTAAGTCGATTTTCATATTAACGGTTAACGTTTTTTTTTTAACTTATAGTAACTCTAATTCATCGTCTAATTGCACTTGGTAACTTCACAACCATAAAACTTTAAACTTTTTAGAAGATTAAACAGCTGTTTGCAAGTAATTTAGCATACATCATAACATTTTATAAATATTGTAGTCCATGTCATCTGTTTCTATTTTTCTTTTGTTACCACTACTTAAACGATCTAATCCAACTGCTCTATCAAGGTTTAAAATCTCTAAGTTAGGCTATCCAGCTTTCATGTGAATATCTTTCTACATTTTAATAATAATAATAATAACAATAAAAACAACAACAACAACAACAACAATAATAATAATAATAATAATAATAATAATAATAATAATAATAATAATAATAATAATAATAATAATAATAATAATAATAATAATAATAATAATGATGATGATGATCTTTAATTAAGGGAAAATTAGGTAAGTGATGTTTGTTTGATTTTATTTTATAGCATAGCCCAAAAACTGAAATCGGAAGATAAACATGACCGCTTTATTATTGTGGACTATGGTAAGTTATATCGATGGGCACGTTGGTTTTGATCTCTTACACAATAAGTCCACGTGCTGCAATATCGGTTGGTCCTTTTCTATGCTTATCAATCCATTTGTTTAAAGGGAATTAGGGTTAAAGGATTTTTTAAAGACGAGGTCGGATCACGGATTATATATTTAATATGGTTTCCATCAAAGATATGTTTGGGGTTAACATCAGCCTTGACCTTTTTTAGATCAAGGAGGAGCTACAGCCAAATGACGTCAGACTGTCCCAAACAATTCAGAGATGGTAGATAAAAATAGCACGTTCGATTGTCCTTTGTGTTATCGCAACACAATATGCAGAGATATTGTTTTGTTTTTTTTTTTTTTTTGTTTTTTTTTTTTTTTGTTGCTTTTTTTTTTCTTTCTTTTTTTTTCATAAGTATAAGGTAGTTGAAATCCGCTTTTCTTAGAGTAAACTTACGCTTCAGGATTTTTAAATATATTTTATTAAAAATAGGAAAATTATCAAACGCCTTGCACCATTCAGTGCATGCTATATAAACCTATTGTAGATAGATTCGATCTAAAGATTCTTAACTTTCTTTGTTTGTACTTTTTACGAGGACATGTGTGTATATTTGTGTATGAAAAAGTGAGTGAGAGAGAGAGAGAGAGAGAGAGAGAGAGAGAGAGAGAGAGAGAGAGAGAGAGAGGAAGAGAGAGAAGGGAAAGTACAATCATGCTTTCTGTTGATCATGGCCACCTTTCTTTGTAAGTAAGGAAAAAAAGGGGAGAAAGTTAAAAAAAATAATCAGAAAAAAGTCACAATCATTGGCCTCAAAAGAGCTCCAATGATAATGATTATCGCAATTCTTTACCTCTAAACTATTGACCTTTCCCCCTGCTTGCCTCCCCTAGATTTAGCGAGATCAGTAAAAACTGAATGGTTAGTGGCTGACTTAGTGCTTCTAGTTTACTGCTGCTTCCGATTAGTATCAGGCTAGCGATAAGTTGAATGTAGTAAAAACTGAATGGTTAGTGGCTGACTTAGTGCTGCTGAATGGTTAGTGGCTGACTTAGTGCTTCTAGTTTACTGCTGCTTCCAATTAGTATCAGGCTAGCGATAAGTTGAATGTAGTAAAAACTGAATGGTTAGTGGCTGACTTAGTGCTTCTAGTTTACTGCTGCTTCCGATTAGTATCAGGCTAGCGATAAGTTGAATGTAGTAAAAACTGAATGGTTAGTGGCTGACTTAGTGCTTCTAGTTTACTGCTGCTTCCGATTAGTATCAGGCTAGCGATAAGTTGAATGTAGTAAAAACTGAATGGTTAGTGGCTAACTCAGTGCTTCTAGTTTACTGCTGCTTCCGATTAGTATCAGGCTAGCGATAAGTTGAATGTAGTAAAAACTGAATGGTTAGTGGCTAACTCAGTGCTTCTAGTTTACTGCTGCTTCCGATTAGTATCAGGCTAGCGATAAGTTGAATGTAGTAAAAACTGAATGGTTAGTGGCTGACTTAGTGCTTCTAGTTTACTGCTGCTTCCGATTAGTATCAGGCTAGCGATAAGTTGAATGTAGTAAAAACTGAATGGTTAGTGGCTGACTTAGTGCTTCTAGTTTACTGCTGCTTCCGATTAGTATCAGGCCAGCGATAAGTTGAATGCAGTCTGAGTGCATGGTGCTTTTTCCCTTCACTTCTGATGTGTCAGAAAAGACTGAAAGTTTAAATCAAATTTTAAGTGGCCCCCTGAGAGACCAGTTATCAAGATAAGTGACACTGACGTCATTACGTCAAGCGTTAACATAATGCATAATGCATGAAGATTATTGGGCATTGCTGTTTCCCCTCGCGTTGCAATTTCTAGCACGGCTGCGACTTTTTGTTGCAAATCTTGTGTATCCTGTTCTTCTCTGCAGCTTCCCAAAATATTCGCGTACGGGAAAATCTACGTTAACTTCATATTGAATACCAAAGAAAGGAAGGTACCCACTCTTCTATGGAGATGTAAGCACACAAGACGTAAGGGCGAATGCAGACAAAAATACCTGAAGCGTAGCCACTAGAGCAGTCATTGAGAACAATCAGAGAGCAGCGGTCAGAAGAAAAGAAGAAAACCCAGAAACAACCACAGATCAAGCACTGAGATGCTTTTTTCAGAGCATGAAAAAAATGAGGGAAAAAAAAAAGGGGGGGGGGGATTGAGGAGTTTAAGTTGTCGGAGGATTGATGAGATACTTAAATCATACAATCCAAACAAAGATGGTGGCGTCGTTTTAATACGGATCGCTCCGAGACGCAGTATGTCATTGTTGTCCAATGTCGAAAGATGCTTAAATATGAAGTCATCATATGCACTGTAATTTTTTTGTTCATATATAAATTTTCTCATAATTTTATAACAGAAATCATTCAATCGCAACTGTTGCTTTAGGTCTGGGTCACTGGCGACCGTAGGGAACATTGGGAAATCCGTTTGTCGTGAGCGTATAACATTAAGGAGTATAAAACTTTTTAGACGCGCTTTCCATTACCTGAACCCACCTTTTCACTTCAGCCAATAAAGTTTTCCTGTTTCATTCTCTGTACACCTGCCGGTAGCTAGATGCTTCGCCATGATGACGGCGAAGAGCCGTACCTACTATTCAAAGTTAGATTTAGAGTCTAGACTCTGGATCTGGTCTAGGAACAGCAATACTCTTTGAAAGCTCAACTTATTGATATTGATCGTTACAAACATTTTTTAGATTATTGGCATAATGTGGAGGACGAAGCAGCTTTTTAAGGTCTTTTGTTCAACTTTATTGTGAAATGCGAATGCGGAAATGATAGGCCCTATTGAAAGATATTTGTGGATGCCTAGTTAATACACCTTACGCCATATTGGTTCAGTGGATACGCAAGCTTTTCAAGGACTTAATATCTAAAAAAAACACCAAAGTATTAGTTTTCTCACAGACATTCTAATTTATAGCCTGATTTATAATCAAAGCCTTTATCGAACTCAATATCGAGGCCTAGGTCTTACAGAAACATTATTGAAAATTTCTAGTTGATAGCAACACTTTAAAAAAAACGATAAACATTGAAAACAAACACTTCGTTCACGAAACAAAAAAACAGATTATACAATGGAATAATGAGTAACAACCCATGGTCCCATTCATTGGTCTCTGAGGCTTCAAGGACGTCAGCTATCTATGACGTTTTCCACAAAATTTCTCTGTATGCAAAATGTGAGTCAGATTTTTTTTTTTATAATTTCTGCACGCATAAAATCAAATTGATTTGTTACTTATTGGAGGAGAGGTTGGAAGCAGCTGCGTTATGGAAATCTCTTTTAAAAAATAGCTATTGTTTAAGTTGTTATTTATTTATAATTTACTTATTTATTTTTTCAATATTTGATTATTTATTAGATATTGTTAAAATTTGTATTGTTATTATCATAATTAGTAGAAGTAGCATTTTTTGTTATTATTATTATTATTATTATTATTATTATTATTATTATTATTATTATTATTATTATTATTATTATTATTATTATTATTATTATTATTATTATTATTATTATTATTATTATTATTATTATTATTATTATTATTATTATTATTATTTTTATTATTATTATTATTATTATTATTATTATATTATTATTATTATTATTATTATTATTATTATTATTATTATTATTATTATTATAATCATCATCACCATCATCATCATTACTACTACTACTACTACTACTACTACTACTACTACTACTACTACTACTACTACTACTACTACTACTACCACCACTACTGCCACTACTGCTGCTACTACTACTACTACTACTACTACTACTACTACTACTACTACTACTACTACTACTACTACTACTACTACTACTACTACTACTACTACTACTACTACTACTACTATTTCAAATACTACAACTACTACCACTACAACTACAGCTTCCATTTTTGTTATTGTCAATTGTTTTTTACATTTAGATCAAGATACAGACACTAATAAAGAAAGAGATAAGAACCTACATATGCCCAAACTGATCGGATAGCTTGTCACCAAAAGCTAAATCCGAGGTTTCCGCCGGTTGCTGGCCATTGGATTCAAACTTTTCATCAGTATCTGCCTATCACACAAGGAGGCGTGAATTTATTGCAGTTCACTGAAAAAAGAGGAAAAAATAATTCGCTACAATCAAACCACCACTGAGAGGATATTGAATGAACTTTACTCCTTCATATTTCGACCAGTATTACAACCATGGATTTCTAAATATCGCTTTCTAAGGATCTTTTGTTTCCTCACGGCCTCTTCCCCAATTAGCTTTGATTGTTCAATTCACTGGCGGATAAACATGAATTACCCAACATGAAGTAGATCAGATAAGGATGCTAAAAAAAACTCAACTGAGGATCACGCAAGCACTTGTCGATCAAAGGTGACGAACGAAACACGTAATGTGCGAAGTGCTAGCCTCGTGATTATAGATAACAAAGGGTTAAGGGGAAAATTATGAATCATTGAACATCGGCTCTATGTGAATTAAAATGCATTGACCCTTTCACAACCAAGATACGAACAAAATGAACGTGGACTACGTGATAACAAAATAAAAAACTTTCGTTAAAAACATGTGTATTGGTTTAAGGTTGGAGACTGAAGGGGGTTGGGGGAGGGGCTGAGGGTTATAATAGAGATTCTGCAGGACAAATGAACTTATACTTTCACAGATACCTAAGCGTTAAGGACAAAAAATGAATGCACTTTGTCACTTGTTGATTTCGTGTGTTTCACAATGGTTAATCATTGCATCCCTCAAACTTCATTAGATATGACATACAGTTATTTAATCTGCCTTGTCGCATACCATTTATTTGTCGATTTTAGCCTTTGGGGTTCAACGCATTCAAGTATGTTTGCTGAAAATATTTTTATCTTTCATTTTGCGTTAATTTAGTCTCTTTCCTATTTGCTTCTCTCTCTGCAACGCTCTCTATACATCCCTCTTTTCCCCAGTCTCTCTCTCTCTCTCTCTCTCTCTCTCTCTCTCTCTCTCTCTCTCTCTCTCTCTCTCTCTCTCTCTTTCACTCCCTCTCTCTCTTTCTCTCTTTCTCTCTTCTCTCTCTTCTCTCTCTCTCTCTTTACATATATATATATATATATATATATATATATATATATATATATATATATATATATATATAGTTTGAATATAAGTTGGAATAATTGATAAGAGTGCTCAACTGTGGGAGCATTTCATAGAAATGCTCTTAAATTCTCTGCATACTACACTTGTGTTTCAAGCGGAGGACAAAGGTGTCGCCTGTCCTAAGCTCTCTTCGGGTAGGACTGATGTGTGCTCGGTTGCCGTTCCGACCTTGTATTGTTGTTTTTTGTTTTTTTTTTCGTTTCCGGGCCACTGGTAGTTTTATACTAAATGTTTCTTTCTGTGGGGGCACGATGAAAATATTTCCCTTCTTTTGTTGAGGCTTGGTTTTGTTTTTAGAATGAAATATTTCTCTGCTATGCAAAGGTTGCATCTGTTTGTTGCTGCTGAGTATGGCTGCGCTCTTTCGATATATATATATATATATATATATATATATATATATATATATATATATATATATATATATATATATATATATATTCCCTCAGTTTCTTTCTCTCTATTTGTCTTTTTGATATGCCCATCTCTTCTTTTACAACAATTTGCCCCATTCATTCAGTTTGATACCGCAATAGTCAATTATCAGGTAATTCAAGCAGGGAGTCTAGATAAGAAGACTTTGGTTCTTAATTTCAAGTCATCTGTTTTTAATCCATGGTATACATACATCAAAGATAAAAAAAAAAGGACAGGAGGTAATAGTTTTATTTTTTTTTATGTTTTTTAAACTATCGGGGTTAGTCTATGAACAGAATAAAGGAAATCGACTAATTCTGTACTTGTCCAATCTATTTTCAGATCTTTTTTAAACGCTTATTATAAAGCTGTGAAGTTTCAGATTAAGTGCATAAAAGTGCACTGCTTTGCGGGAATTCTTAGCCGCGTAATTATTTAAACCTACATGATAATGTTTAAAAAAAACTGCAAACAATAAAATTAGTTAACTGTTCCTAATAGAAATCATATTATAATTATGCACTTGCAAAAGACAATGGAGGGAGTTGATGAAAATGTTCCATTGCAAGGAGTTCAACCGATATTTTTTTTTTGTATCGTGCGTTTCTATTTTACTGTTTTTCATCAAATTCTTGGTGATTTTGCTGGATCTTTCCATTTCTTCTCAAAACTTTAGACGGAAATGTGAGGTGTGATCTTTGTTTTCATAATTCAAAATCTGAGCGTGATACACTCCTGAAATCCGTTTCCAAAGTTTTCCACCCTACCAGGTTGTCTTCTTATCTTTACAATTGACGATTGATTTGTGTCTCGTTTTGCCCCTCGTTTTATGGTTACATCATTTTTATCAAGAGAAATCTAAACGAATCCTTATCTGTGACCGTATCAGCCGAACTGTTTTAGGTCATTGTTGATAAGCATGTCGTCTAATTTGCTCTCTTTAATCGATGGTAGATTGCATTTCGCCGCAGTGCCTTTGCCGTGGTCGTAGAGTACCGGACCTTACCTGCTGTCACATCCATCGAGCAGGTAATATTTGGTGTAGAGTGTATTTTCCCAATCTACAATTTTATTTGACGCCACACCAAGACAGCTAATTTACTTGTTTGAAAAACGCAAAAGTCTACCTTATGCGTGGGGACAATGAGTGACCCAATCTGTAAATAATCAGTTTGGTGCCAATTACTTTCAAGTTTGAGTGTCCCCACCCTATTCAGTCTGTTGGTAAATTCTCTGTTCAGTTCGATATTTTTTCAAATGAAATTCACCAACGAGAGTATATCATATTCCATAATATTGCTTCAATCGCCCGTTTTCAATTTTAAAGTGATTAAAATAATTTGGACACCTTTGGGTAAATCGGTTTTGCTAATAAAATTCCCAGTACTGAATGTCAGTGCAGCTATTGTTTTTTGTTTGTTTGTTTGTTTGTTTTTACTAAAAATCCAGTACTAAATCTCAGTGCAACGATTGTATTTTTTTCAATGACAGCCAAAAAAATATTGAGTTTTAGTCTTAAGTCTTAGCTATTCTCAATGACCTTTCTATTGCGTTTTTGAAACTCCAGATTTTGACCAAAGTTCAACAAAATGGAACCCAAAGATCAGGAGAAGAAAGATTTAATGGAAGCGCAATTTAATAAACCTGCAAAGCCTGCAAAAACTTCGGGAGAAGAACCTCTCCCCCTGGTCATCAACGATGGAGACCAGCAGACCAACTTGAATCAGGCCAGCAATGGCCATGAACAGTACGGTACCTTTGCGGGCACGATAACATTTGAAAACATCCTTCATGCCATCGGTCACAATGGGAGATTCCAGCTCCTTCTGCTAATTACTGTGATCTTGACCAATGCTATTGTGGATCTGCAGAATGTCCATACTGTGTTCACCTTGACCACTCCAAAACATAGGTCAGTAATTAGGAAACTCTTAGGTAATTTTTTGCGACGGAGATTAAGAACTGCCACTTAAAATTCATTAATTTATTCACTATTCTTTTGGACGGAAATAACCCGTGAGATTATTAATCCGTGCCTTAAAAAACAGAGGTGTTAAGAATTTTTTATTATCTATAGTGATTTCATTTCTTATATTATTGTTGCAAACGTATGCAGCTAATGCCACAAGGTTTGAGTAACTTTAAATTGAAAACGTCACAAGTACTTCTATGGACATAATCGGAAAACCTGAGAATCCAAAAGTTTTAGAAGATAAAAGACAATGCACAATGCACTTCTTATAATGAGGATGATTGTATTTATCTATTTAGGGTTTTTTAAAGACAGTAGTAGTAGTAGTAGTAGTAGTAGTAGTAGTAGTAGTAGTAGTAGTAGTAGTAGTAGTAGTAGTAGTAGTAGTAGTAGTAGTAGTAGTAGTAGTAGTAGTAGTAGTAGTAGTAGTAGTAGTAGTAGTAGTAGTAGTAGTAGTAGTAGTAGTAGTAGTAGTATTAGTAGTAGTAGTAGTAGTAGTAGTAGTAGTAGTAGTAGTAGTAGTAGTAGTAGTAGTAGTAGTAGTAGTAGTAGTAGTAGTAGAAGTTGTTGTTGTTGTTGTTGTTGTTGTTGTTGTTGTTGTTTCGTTTTAGCTTTATGTGTTTTGTTTATCATCCAATGCTATGCTTCATGGTACATTTATCTATTTATCCGATTCAGTCGAATCCATATTTCTATAGCATCCAACCCTTTTTAATTTGAAACCAATAATCAGCGAAAAATGAGCTTCATTTATTATTTCTATTTCCATTTACGATGGAAACTTTAAGCCGGTCTGTTAAGTGTTATCACGAATTCTTTATCCTAATCAAGCTTATTAATTTTCTGAAAACAGATTTTCAGTGGAATTGCCAAAACATTCTTTAATTTTGCAGTAGAATAAGATTGCATGGCTATTAAGTCCAACGATTTTTTATAGATCAGTCAACAACGAATTTGTTGCTTGCTATACTCTGGCATTGATCGTTATAAATCAACTATAAACTTTCGCTGGACAGTTTTATCCTTATATTTAATAACTGATGATGTTCAAAACTTATGAAGAAGACAGATCTTTTATGTCCATTTTTTTACTGAGTGGTGATGATGGTGGGGGTGAGGCTAGGGGTGGGATGGGCGTGCTACGGGTTTCCAGCATTGGTAGCACGATGCATCCACATAATTGTTAGATCCAATACATATAAATTTTTTTAATGTTCACCTGTCTGCCTAAATATATCTCCTCTCTTTCACACCTCTGTCTGTCTGTCTCTTTCTCTCACTCTCTCCTTCTCTCTCTATCTACCTGTCTATATATCTACGTCTCTGTCTATCTCTGTCTGACTGTCTCTCTCTCTCTCTCTTTCTTTCTTTCTTTCTTTCTCTCTCTCTCTCTCTCTCTCTCTCTCTCTCTCTCTCTCTTTCTCTGTTTCTCTCTCTCTCTCTTTCTCTCTCTCTTTCTTTTTTTGCTTTCTTCTCTATCTCGTTCCCTTTCCTCTATCTATGCATCTATTTCAGTTTCTTTCTTTCTTTCTTTCTTTGTGCTTCACTTTTTTTTTTGTCTTTGATTCTTAATCCTACCTTATCGTGCCGCTATTTAATCTTCCATTCTTTTCATCAACAATTCATTCAAAGATCTGCTTTTATTCATCTATCCACAAACCAAGCCATCTTATCGTTCTATTTCCAGATGCAAAGTGCCTGGCTTTGACCAAGATACCTACGCTATCAAGAGTCCACAGCAAGCTGAACTCGTTGACCGGTACATTCCAAAGTTCGGGGATGCAGAAACTAAAAAATGTCGCTTACTGCCTGGCGACAACGCGACAAGGGCTTTCTATGAAGGATTAAGGGAAGTTGATAATGACAACCTGACCGAATGCTCAACCTGGGTCTATGACAAGACTGTCATGAAGCGAAATCTTGTTACTGAAGTGAGTCTGCAGCTCAGGTCGAGAATGCTCATTTGTTTCGAAGTTTTTTTCAAAATCAGTTTGTTTTTTTTTTCGAATTTTATCGCGTTGGTTGAAATCTATGATTATGTCACATCTTTGTGGAGAAGTATCTGAAACTTTCGTTGTTTCATATAGATTTTACTTTTAGATACTTCTAAATACTCAAAAATCAGGTCCTATTTTCGCGAGAGAGAGAGAGAGAGAGAGAGAGAGAGAGAGAGAGAGAGAGAGAGAGAGAGAGAGAGAGAGAGAGAGAGAGAGAGAGAGAGAGAGAGAGAGAGAGAGAGAGAAATTACTTTGATCAGCTCTTATAGAGAACATTCAATTGTGTGAACTTAGACCTTATCATCATATGTGGAGTTACAAACACAGTAAAATTTAAGGAAAGGTACAAAAGAAAGACGTTTTGACATATAATTAGGAATTTCAAATATGCAAAAAAAAACTCGGAATGTTAAAGAGCATCGAACTATTCGCTATTTTCCCCACACTATTTCTTTTAAACTGTATTGACTTATTTTCTTTCCTTTAAATTATTCTTTTTTAGATGGATCTTGTCTGTGACAGAACGGTTGTGCGATCTCATGTTAACATGGTCTTGTTTAGTGGCAAAATGTTGGCCGCTTTCCTTCAAGGATACCTTATCGACTTGTGAGTACATGTACGAGCGAGTCAAAAGAACAAAAGTTAAAACCGCAAAGCTCCTCTTAAAAAAACAGACTTATAAGATAAAGAATAATACCTGCAATCAGCCCTTAAAATCAAGACCGGAACAATAAAACCATTCGTATCCGCAGTTGCTGAAGTTTTGATTATTTCAACCATTCAGTCCTTGAACATTAACAGCTTTCGTGTTAATAGAAAAATGTAGCGTGTTTCTTTCTTTACATTGTTCACCACGGGAAGAGGATTTTTTTTTTTCTAACCGAGGTATTTTTTTTCAACAGCCGGTGCAGCTATCAATTTCAAACTTAATTTTGTAAAGGCATGAATGTTGGGTTGTTTTTTGGGTTGTTTTTTTTTTTGTTTGTTTGTTTGTTTGTTTTTTTGTTGTTTTTTTTTTTTTGTTGTTTTTTGGGGGGGTAATGGTTTTTTTTTTTTTTTATATACAGTGGTATAGTAAGTTAAAATACTCTGTATTTTAAGCTAGCTTCCCAGCTTAGCTCTAGATATTCTCTGTGAGTCACCATTGACTATGTCTGACCAGATTCGGCCGGCGGCCCTCTCTGATCGCGTCCTGTGTCGGCATGATGATCACCGCCATCGGGTCAGCGTTCGTGTACGACTCGGTCTCCCTGCTGATCGCCCGTTTCCTGGCCGGGTTCCTCACCACCTCTCTCTTCCTGTCCATTTATGTTCTCGGTGAGTGCTCTATCCTCAGACTCGCTGATTAAATTGTTTTTGACCAGTAAGAGATAACTTTAGGTCTAGATTTTCATATTAAAAGAATAAGTAGTGTGTTTTTAAATGAAACACTTTTTTTTTACTCTAGTTTTGTAAGCAGCTTTGTTGAATTGAAGTCTTTCAGCTCGTATTTGATCGGAAAATGAAGGAAAGAGATGTTAAACAGATTTTTTTTTTGTAACTGAATATTGGATATTTATGAACTCTGACAAGTGAGGTTCCTCATCATATGAAGAAATGAAAAAAGTCCCGACGTTATTTTGTATTCAAGTTTTAATAACTATCCAACTTCGTTTTGCATGAAAAAAAAATTACCCATTTCATCTTCAGGTATTGAGTTCTTGACCAAGCAACAGCGCTCTTTGCTGTCCATCTACTCGAGAGTTATCTTCGGGGTTGCTGACCTCTACTTGTCTCTCATGGCCTACGTGCTCCGAGACTGGCAGTACCTGATGCTGGCCATTGCCTGGCCATCAATTGTCGCCGTGGTCATGTGCTGGTATGAATTCCTTTCCTCTCAAACCTGTAGTTCCACGTTGTGTAGAAATTTCTGATAAGTTTTGCCTATGGCAATCATGTGTTTCTCAGGGGATTGAATATGAAAATAAAGAAAAAAATGGCAATCCCTGTTTTTTACTCAGACATTGATTTGTTGAATCTTTTCTCAAGAATATCAGACCTTTCAACACAGAAAATAATTCTATTTTTCTTTCTCTGATGATCAGGATGAGATGAATCCTGGTGATTAAAAACACACAGGCAAAAAAAAAAAACCTGGAGAGTCTTACGCAATTTTGTTTATTCTTTTTAAGATAAATATTTAAAATTCTGATAAAGATACTTTTTGAGTTTCACTCTTAAATGACCAACTTGATAAATTTTCAATTGATTTTATTCTTATTAATATCAACTGCATCTTTCAATAGAGCTTTCCATTTATTTTTTTTAATCAGTTTTATTGTCATTTTTAGTAAGAGTTTTCATGTCTCTCCTTCTGTTATCCATTCTAGTTGAATACTTAGTTATGTTTCAGTTTTAGAAAAGGGTTTCCTTCAAACAAGTAATTTATAAATATTGAAACACTGTCGACCATTGTAAGTCTTTTTTTAGCAGAACTCAATAGTTTAAGAATTTCATAGGTGCTAAACACTGAATGGATTAATCCCTGGACACTAGAGATTCCCACAGCCCTCCCTCTCCCAGATGGTCCTCGTTGTTCTCATATCTCACAGTTGGATTTTGTTTCATGTTCATCAGGTTCATGCCAGAATCTCCCCGCTGGCTGATGTCGAAGAACAAATTGGACAAGGCTGAGAAGCAAGTTGAGGTAATTTTCTCGTGAAACCCATGATGAGACTTTATGACTGTCTGATTTGATGAATGGTGTGCATTTGTAATAACTATGAGGTTCTGACGTATGTGATGTTTGAGGCTACCTTAACAATGCAATACTGGGCATCCTTAATGGCTTTAATTGGTTAATTCACTATTTTACGTAAATAGTTACGATCTAACATGAGTTGAAACTTTGAAAAACGCGTACCAGATTGTTTAAATAATCATGGTAGTTTCAATCTGGTCAGGTTGCTGGTGATTTTGTTAATCATTAGAGAAATACTGGAGGTAGGGGTACTGATGATGATGATGATGATGATGAGGTTGATTTTGATGATCATCATCATCATCATGATCACGATGGTGATTTTGATGATAATGATGATGATGCTGATGGTTGTGGTGATTTTGATGATAATAATGATGATGATCATGATGATGGTTGTGATGATTTCGATGATGATGGTTGATGTAATTTTGATGATAATGATGATGATTATCATGATGATAGTTGTGGTGATTTTGATGCTGATGATGATCACCATGACGACAACGACGGCCATGATAATGATGAGTCAGATTATGGTGATGAAAAAAAATGCAGTAGGCGGACAAAGATGGTGAAAACGAAGATGACGATGAACACGGTTATGGTATTACATGATATAAATGATAATAATATCAAGATCATTAATGAAGACGGCGTGGGCTGCACAATTATATTAACACAACTACATTTTATGTTACAGAGAGTCGCTAAAATAAATAGAAAAGTGCTTCCCAAAGGAATGGTGCAACGTTTGGCCAACACTGAGACTACAGGGAACCATACAGTGTTTCAATTGTTTGGAGAGTTGAAGTTGACTGTCCGTTGGATTATTCTTTACATCAACTGGTTAGTGAATCTACCTTCATACCATGATATGCTTTGGTAAATTTTTGTGATGGAATGATTTGAACTTGAGCTTGTACAATTTAGTGTTTTAAAGTAAAGGAAGAAATTTTGTCGTCATCAAGTGTTTTGTATAATAAAAGAAAAAGTAAAAGATTTGGTTTTAATAAATGTAAATTTAGAATGACGGGCATTATTAAACATTGAGTATTATATATAAGATATATATATATATATATATATATATATATATATATATATATATATATATATATATATATATATAAAGGAGATAGAGGCTCAAAGATAAAAGTTGAATCTAAAAAAAGACCCACTTTCTCTTCATTCCCCTCATTTGACTGACTTATCTTATGCTCCACGCGTCCGGGTTTAAACTTAGAATCTTGTTGAACCTCCCCGCAGGATTGTCAGTTGCATGGCAACCTACGGCCTCGCCTTCAACATTTCCAACATGGGAGGCAACATCTTCATCAACTTCGCCATCAGCGGCTTTTTGGATGCAGCGGTCTCTCTGTTTAACAGCTTCATTGTCAACAAACTCAGTCGAAAGTATTTTTACTTCACCTGCAGTGCCTTTGGCGCTGCCGCTTGTATCTTGACTTTCGTGCCTATTGTCTTTGACGCTCCAAGTAAGTGACAGTCTATAGTCGCTCTTTTTCGGTTTTATTTTTTGTTTTATGTCTTCATAATAATGTTTTCAATCATTGAGTATTGGAAACATTTGATTTTTTTTTTCTGTTTTGTTAAAGAAATACATGCAAGGCGATAGAAATGTGCCAGTCCTCGCCGAAAAAAAAAAACGTATGTGCTGTAAGAAAGCCATTTTTTTTAAATTCGCAATTGATAGTTGCAATAATGTCTTTTCTTTGTTTTAATAAACAATAATGGGTAAAAAATTTGAAAATGTTGGCTTTAAATTTATGTAAAATAAATAGGAATAACAAAAAAGATACCAGATAGTGCTGAAGGTAAAGATCAGATAGTAAAAGTGTTTCGTCGATTATATACACACTTTACGCGTTTATAAACTCTTACACATTTTAAGAATGCTGTTGAGGACTAAATATTTAATATGTCTTTTTAGGCGCCTGTATCAGTTTGAGAATACATAGCTTGAATAATTACCGGGTGCTAAGATGTGTTGTGTCCAAAGTTTAAAACTATATTTAAACAGTCTATCAATAATTAGTGTCTTGAGCTACAGAGATTTCATAAAAGGAGAATATATACAATAGTAGACGGATTTATAATTAGTCCTCACTCCATCGAGTAATCCATCTCTTGAAATCTTCTAAGTATAGAATAAACCCCAAATCTCTATTACATTATCTTATTTTACCCAGACTGGTGTGTAGTTGCGTTATCCCTGATTGGCAAGGCTTCCATCGTGGCAGCCTATCCTCTACTGTACACATACTCCGCGGAGCTGTACCCCACAACACACAGAGGCATTGGGCTCGGCTCCTGCTCTATGATGGCACGTATCGGTGGGCTTATCTCCCCTTACATCGCTGACTTGGTGCGCAATAGTTATTTGTTTTTTACAAGCTTGTAAATCGTTGATTTAGATTTTACATTTGTATTATTATATATCTATAAATATTGTTGTGTATATCATATATATTATATATATATATCGAAATCTATCATGTTGCCAACAATTTAGTTGAGTTTGCTCTTACTGAGATGAAAACTAAATCTTTATTTAAAAAAATATTTGCAGCCCTCTGTTTATCAGTGTGCCCATGAATAAATATCTAGATCTCATATTTTTGGATACTTGATATGAACTACCAACTGAGTTTGTAATTCCTGTTGGCATCTTATTTATTAGTGTAGATAAATATTAACTTAATAAGACAGCTGTTATACACCAAAGAGTGAGGATCCATATCTAGTGACCGCTGTTAAAACATGAACAAGCAACAGCTACTAATATATCCTTAGAGAACTCTATTTTTAAGGATCAAAATTGTAGGGACTACAGATCTATTAGTTGTACGTATTTAAAGACTTGAACGAATAGCATGTGGTCTTTTGTTGATAAGGTATTTTGGATTTTTTTTAACAAAACATTGTATATAATCTCGAACCAGAGTTTCTTTTTCACCGGCAAGTTGGCTTCCGTGCTGCCACAGCTGGTTTTTGGAACAAGCGCAATATTTGGAGCTTTGCTGATCCTGATATTGCCGGAAACAAGTGGAACAGAACTGCCGGAAACCCTCGACGATATCCGAGGCAAATCACGGAAACCCACGAAACCAGCTAAGAATGAGGACGAAGAGGCTCTAGTTTAAAATGTCCTGTATAAGAGAAATAAAGATTCAAGTTGATATCATCTACTGTTTTTCGAAATTTGAATTGTCAGTATTGAAAAATCTTATAAAGCAAAACATCGTTTTAACCCGCATTATGTTTACACGAACAAATTGTCTTTAAATCATTCCGCTGGAGTTGGTGAGATTTGTGATGAACCAAACTGTTGGCTTTGAGATCTCAGTAAATGTTATTTCGTTGAAGAAATTTAAATAAGCATAAATTACTCTGGAAGCATGACAGCGGTTCAGACTGAGTGTTTTCTGTTGTGTTCTGATTTGACTTCTTTGTTACCATTTACCTTTATGATTGATTATCCAGTAGCATGATTACACTGGTATCAAGTATGTTGAGGTTAAGTTTTGCCATATTTGTTATCACCATTGAGTAGAATGTCAACTAAACGCAAGAATTTCGAATGTTTAGTTTGCCTCCGAGAGAAACCAAAGATAAAGACGTGAAGAAGAAACGACGTGTGGCAATAAAGC
The DNA here is from genome assembly GCA_033675545.1 of Elysia crispata. Taxonomy (NCBI): domain Eukaryota; kingdom Metazoa; phylum Mollusca; class Gastropoda; family Plakobranchidae; genus Elysia; species Elysia crispata. The sequence goes on along the minus strand of JAWDGP010004155.1, from coordinate 48,850 downwards.
CGTGCAAATGATAATCGTGGCAATATTTCTGGTTTTCATGTAAAGAATGTAAATTAGGGTCAAGAAAGAGTTGATGCTGTACTGATCACAGCTTGTATTATGATTATTAAATGTGGGTCAAAGTTGAGTCAATTCTATTTCGCGTGCAGGCATGCTTTTTCCGACTTATCTTCTCCTAACATAAGTTTTGCCAAATTGAATTAATTGAATTTGTATGTGACTGTATTGCTAACAGTACTAGATCTACTCTATAGCCGAAGGTATAACCGTTCGTACCCTTTTTCAGCGATGCTCAAATGATATCTGTACAAAACGAGTTGTGAATGCAGAGCCGGGAAATGAAGAGTTTGCGTTTTGTTGTGGTTCATTGGTAAACATATACACACAATACCCAAAGAAACAGTGTCCGAAAACCAAAACTCGAGTGACTGACTTTGATTGTTGATTTGAATTGCAATAATGATTCAGTCGGAAATAAACAATGAATTCCCTTTGATCTTTTGAACGTGTGCTATTTTCTTTGATCATGTGTTATCCAGGTTTATTTCAATTTCATGTTTGAAATTTCGATGACATTTCTGTTTTTGGTTTTATGTTTACCCTAATCGAAGAAAAACTAAATCCGTTAAATCTTGAACTCTCATTTCTATGAAAGCAAGAGTTTTTTAACCAAGATTTGAGTATAAATTTATGATATGATTATAAACAGAACAGCAGTTATAAAAACAGCAACAGCGATGCAGGAAACGTATGAAGGCGTTACTTTTCTTTCAAATTATTTAAGAGTTTATTGCAACCAGTGCGATTTGTTAAATAACATGGATAAATATTTTCACTTGGAATGCTTCTTAGATGAAATAATCGCCGACATTTTAATCGCTGATGCGTTCGAATTTCACTAAAAACAGAATAAAATTTAACAGATCTTTCCAGTTGTAACTTGGAACGCTGGAAGTGTCACGCTGTTTTCCCATTCTGTTGTTGTCACCAATATTTTTTGTTTTAATTACTGTCTTACATGCACTGCTCTAGAGACATTCTGTAAGTCCAATTTGTCTTAATTAGGATGATGATTATATTAATCAGGGTATCACTATCCTAGCTGATATTGGATGTCCCGCACGAGTTAGTTGGTTGCTTTTTTTTTTTAAGATTTGCTCACATAAGACCGTGGGAAAAATCAAAACCATGAACAATTCTTCAAATTTATTGCCGAATCCTGTTCACTTTGAGCGTCAAAAAAGTAAGGGCTTCTCTGTACAGCTGTTATTAGTATAGAAGAAAACAGCCACTGCGTGAAGAGCATAATCGAAAATCACAGTATTTGCCTCAGCCCCAGACATAGGAAACCCAAGATAATATTACCCGACCACACAAACATGTCCTTCCACTGATCAGAAGGAAAGTTACACTAACACTTTCACATTTTGGTAAATTAAAATTGAGACTTGTGTCCCAAGCATTATTTTGTCTTTCATGTTTCATCTTGATACATGTATAATTCTACCGGTGAAATATCGACTGGTATTTTTCGAGAGTATTTTGCTAACAGATCCTGTCTTTTTTTCTAATTCAGTTAGTTCAGTGCCGAAGCTGTTCCCACCTTATCATTAAACTCAACACGAATTGAGGACCCTGTTTTCTGAATCTCATTTTTACACAAGCTATCCCATTTCTCTATACTCTAAGGATATTCATTGTCTACCAATCAATCAATCAATCAGGTGCCGTGCTCTTCTTAGCGTTGGCGATCATGACACTCCACGAATCTCCATCCCTCGTTGCTTTCAGTGCTTCTGTCACTCTTCCTACTTTGAGCCACTTTTTTAGTTCATCCAAAATATTTTGACTCTGTTTTCCACTGTGCGTTTTCCCTGTATTATTCCAGATATTCTAGCTTCTCTCTTCTCATCACATGGCCCAAAAAGGTTCATTGACTTTACTATTCCATGTAAGGCAAAATCAACTTGTTACAATGGCCGTCTTCATAACAACTTTAATTACATGAATTCTTATTAAATATTTTCTTTTGCTATAATTCGTATGTAGTTCCGTAAATTTGTACCAGGGCAACTGAAAAACAAAAGCACTCTACACTTAGATTTAAAATAAGAGTCAACTTCAAATTCAGAGCTCTGTACATCAAAACAGATTTTAATCAATATGAAAATTTCTCAAAACAGATAAAATACAATAACATGATAAATAAAACTTTTTATTTTCTTCTTTTGCTCACAACCATAGTTAACTAACATGCACTTAAAAAAAGGGTTTTTATTTTAATCAAAGATATTTAAGCAATGATTCATAAACAAGAACATTTGGCTTCCATTTTGCCTACATATTTCTTTATGCCCTCCATTAATAGAATGTGCCTTGAAAAACTAATAACATAAGTCTGCATCCCCAGAAGCAAAAGGACCATTTGTAGATTCAACTCAGGTAATTAACATTGCATTACTAATTTTTTTTTTTTTAAGGAGAGAAAAGTGATCTGGAGATGTCTTTTGAGGGGCGGGGAGTTGGAAACGGGCTTGAATTATTTTTTGTTTTGACTCATGCTCAATTTTAAAAGATCCCTTTAAAATATGCAGAGTAGAGTCTTTGTTGAGGTATAAGGAGGAAAATGGTGTTTGGTGCTGGATTTTATGTTGCTATACAAGATCCAAGGAGAAGGAAAACTTTATTCTTTGGCTTTGGTGCAAGTTTGAGAGTAAAGGCTTAGATAAAAACCATTCTCAATTTGTTTTAAAACCATCATAGTTTTCAAAGATCAAGTTCAACAACTTACAATAAAATGTATAATTATATAAACATCCAACATACATGTATTTCTTAAGTAAGTATCTTGATTATGTTTTAGTGAATTCAAGTACATTGTACAATGACTAAAACAGTAAACATCTGTCAACTTATTGCACACAAGACTAACTTTATAATAGACAAACAACAGAGTCAAAACAAATAGTTTGTCAAAAATACTGAACTTCAGACAACACCTAACAATGTCATCAACTGGGTAAAGTGGCACAGTATTACAAAAAGAGGTTTCACACTCTACAAAGTAAACGGTTTAGAAAAAGGAGATATGTATACTTAAAGGAAAATTCAATGAGAACAAGTCAAAATATCAGTCCTCAAACATAATAGTTTTCAAACAGTGGCATTCACATTCTTTTCATTTTTTTATCCTAACAAAAACACATCTTCATTAAATTTTCTAGCTGATAATATAAAAGTCTTGCAATTAACCCCTGTGTAAATCAAATACAAAAAAAAGATTGCTTTTACATCTGTATAACATGATTATTTCCTGTTTTGGAGTTCGAGAAAGACTAAGGGTGCCTCCTTCAAACAAAAAAAATTGTGAGCTACTCAGTTTTCTCCACCAATAGCTTATTGAGATATCAACATCATCAAAGCACTGTTACTGTTACTGTTACTGGTTCAGTAACCCGCCAGGGTCGTAGGGGTGTGCATGATATGGATGAATAATGTACCGGCTGACTCCACCTGTTGCATTTGTGGGCGTTTGCCTGAGAGATAGCGAAGCTTTTCCCTGTCCATTCAAGGATGTTGTTGGCCCAACTCTTCTTCTGTCTGCCCCGTCTTCTCTTCCCCTGGACTGTTCCTTGCAAAATTGTCTCTGTAAGTCCTTCTGAGCGTGTAACGTGCCCATACCATCTGTGTTTCCTCTTTTTAACCATCAAAGCACAGATTAGAGGAATGATCTTGCTCAGCCTGCTTCCTAAAGTTTTGTGTTTTTATCATCTATTTGAAGACAGTCTTTTCATATTTAAAATTATATTTAAGGTATATTCCCCGCGTGCAGTTGAAATTCTACATGTTATAGAGAAGAAAACTTACAGTCCTTATATAAGAAACTACTTTTACCTATGTGGGCTACTTTGACTTTGGAATTATCAAAAGCAGCTTTATTTTCGATTGAACACATGGATTTTTTACATGAAAATTAAGGGTTTGTATTAAACAACAAAAGCTGTACATATGCCAAACAGCATAGGAGAAACCAACAAATGTTTAAATTTCCACTTACTCAGTCTTTGGTTCATTGAGAAAGAAAACTTTCTACCCTTCAACTACCTGAACAAAAAAATCACAGCTATAAAAGAGATGATGAAACAAAGAACTTCTTCATTTAACGGGCCTTGCTGTACATATCTATCTACAGTATTCAAGTGTCATGGTAATAAATCCTGAAAATAAATCTGATACAGAAATTTAAATCGAATTTGAATTTCCAAGTGTCAAACAGCCTTAATGGTTCTTAGGGTTTACAGTTTTGTAGCTGGCCCTAATATAATATCTAAACATCTAAAGTAAGTGGAAGAGGAGTGTAGAGTGATGCCATGGCCAGCAGTAAGTTTAGAACCTCAGCTACACTGCCATGACCTGCTTAACAAGAGCTTGAATAACAAATTTATGCATTGAATAATTAAGTAGCAAATCTCAACTCAGCCATTAAAATCTGCTGGTTTGGAGATTTGAATACTTTCCCTATTATACATGTTACCAAATTGGATATCTACAAAAAAAATGTTGGATTCTAAAGTCAGGAGATTTGAATACTTTCACTATTATACATGTTACCAAATTGGATATCTACAAAAAAAATGTTGGATTCTAAAGTCAGGAGATTTGAATACTTTCACTATTATACATGTTACCAAATTGGATATCTACAAAAAAAATGTTGGATTCTAAAGAGCTTTTTATCTAACAAGTATCAAATTTAGATATGAGCGTCCCTTTGACAGCATCTTGATCTGTGCAATGAGAGAGTTGGATCCTGACTTGCTTGATCTCTAGTAAAGTCACTATTACAGAAGTAGATCATAAAACCAACTCACAGTTAATCTTAACATTTTGCCTTATCACATCTCAATAGCATCACTATTGATAAAATACAACAAAGACTTGCACTGCTTTCAATGACCTTATTTGCATAAAATATGTTTTGTGTTACAACAAAATAATACAGTATATACAGTTCATAAAAGACATAGGTAAAGTTTTTCAATAAATATATCAATATTAAGTCCAATAGTTCAAGCTACTCAAGGCTCTAATGCCTTGCGCATAAATAACAAGCAACACAATTAAAGAGGCTTTGGAAGAGTGAAACAAATGTTACAAGATCCTTTAGAAATAAAGTTTCTGTTTGTGCTCACTTTCTAAGCAGAGTCAAATTCTTTTAACATTTATGGGCTTCTCATGTGCACTGATGACAGCTTATCATGTGAGTTAAGTACAATGAGTCGGTGGAAATAAGATTTTTGTGTTTCAAAACCGATTCATGTCATGTCAGTGCACAGCAATATCCGTGCAAAAACCTTGTTCTAGAAAGCTTGCATATTGGACATTAAAAATTAAAACAAGGTACGGCAAAGTATAACTAAGTTTACACCAAGCTGAACAGGTTGCCAGACTGAAATGTAGATCTAAGTAAAAAATTAATATCACAAAATCATATAAATGACTTAAGCTGTAAAGATATTCCCCAAATACAAACTTTGCTTCAAATAGCAATTCAAATATGGTAGGTTTGCATGAAAATCGAGTATTTCAAGACCAGTTTCTCAGTTTGGCTCATTCAGAAGCACCATGGTATAATGTGTCAAATAACAAAAGTTCATAAGGAAATAATTGCAGAGCATTATCTCAGTAAAGGATGGAACTTGAAAGGATAATGTGGGTTGATATTAAACATGGAATGACTTCAATAGTAAAAGAGAAAACAGAACATTAAGTTTAGAGAGAAAAAAAAGACACTTGTAGACAACTTTGAGTTTCGCACACAAATGCGTAAATGCCCTTTCATATGTTCATATGGTTGCTAGAACAGAAAAGAGTATTTCAAGAGATGTTACCATATATTTCTCGGTTGCTGTGGTTAATGATATACTGAGAAAAAAATCTTGTGGGCCTGACCTAGACATATAATATAGATCTAAGTGAAAGTATCCTCATTTTGACCTATTAATCTATTTTTTTTTCAAATACTGTTTTGAGTTTTACTCCAAAATGTACCTCTACTGATGACTAGCACAGATTTCATTGGCTGAATAGAAACAAGTATCTAAATGAATACCAAAACTGAATTATATAAAAGGTAATTGCTGATTAAAAAAAAAAAAAGAAAAAAAAAACATTAGTAGCATATGCACATACTAGACAAACAGACAATATATATATGGAAAATTAATGAAACAACATCATGTCATGACTTGCAAGCTAGAGCATTATATCACATTGTGTTAAATCAACAAAGGAGGAGATCTAGATTAGCTCAGAATTTTATTCTGAATGTTAGGAATATGGAGTTAAACATATATGATGACTCCTAATTTGCTTGACTTAAATTGCAACAGTCACCAGTCAGAGAATTGAAACCACCGTTCAAAGGCTGACTCAAAATGGTGAATTCATTCCAAGTTTTGTGTCAAAGTCAAGCCTGGCTCGTTTCTGGGCTCTCAGAGCCAGTCTGAGGAAGAAAAGTCAAAGAAAAAAGTTAGAACAAGTCAAGATGCTTTCGGCAGCCATGCTCCTTCCACATCATCAATGATAGAATGAAAAGACACCATTCTAAAAAAGCCACATAGACTTTTTCTTATGTACCTTATGTTTAAGGAACTTCCAGTGTAATCAAAGGAAGGAATTACTAATGTCTTTGATTAAAAAAAAAAAACGACCAAAGACAGCTGTAGTTTAAAATTAAAAATGACTGGGCAAGGAAAAGATTGACAGCTTCATTTGGTGTTTTTATGCTGATGTGGCTGAAGATCAGATTAGATTGAAGTTGTCATCTTAACAATCATTCTTACTGCTAAAAGACAATTGTCAAATAATTGCTGGTTTTGTTTGAAGCTACTTCTTTCTTTAAAAATCATGACAAATTGATTATTGCATACTATTGATTTTAAAGCTTCTCAGTCATAAGTCACGAAAATGTGATAATTCTAACATTTTCTACACAAGATTTTGTTACGAATAAGCGTAATTAAAATTAAAAGTCATTAAAAGGCAAATTCACCCCTTGGTGAAAACATGTTAATCTAACATTTGCAGCAAAGTACTAAAAAACAGAGCCTAATATTTCAGCATATCAAAGTTGATTTGCTAACATTGCTACAGTTTTTTGGTAAAAAAAAAATACAAAGAATGCTTATTGATGCTTCCTCGCATCAGATCTTTATCTTTTTAAATTAACTTCACATCTCACTTGATCTCTCGTCTTTTGGACAATTCATTCAGGCTAATGACAACAAAGGGCCAAACACAACCGATGACCCAGACAGCCGGATGCACGTCTGCAAGAGGCAGTGTGTCACCCCACAGAGAATGCCGCGCCCACATGTCAAATACAGTGAACACCAACTGTAGAAAAATGCTGAAAAAACACAGAAAAAAATGAAAGTAAGGGAAAAAAAAAACTTTTAGGACTTACAAAACTTGACAAATTTAAAGCTGCAAATATATTGGACAGTGTAGGAAAAATATAGGCTTGCTAGTGTAAAAGACAAATTGTGTCCAAGATTATTACTGAAGATGGCTTCAATTTTTTAATTAAAGCTGATAAGCAAATGCACAAGCCTATGAAACAATAATCTGCAAAAAGTTTTTGATAGTTTTCACAACTTTCACTCCATTACACTGATATTACTTGATTAAAAAATAAAACAAAAAAACAATTATGTAATACAGAGCACCATAGCTGTCAACTTTAGAAAAGGCAAATACAGATTTTTAGCGAGATCATAAAATTGTTTGCTGCAAACCTAGTGGATGATGTAGCCCATTAAGTACATTTATCAATATTGACTTTAACACAAGCTTAATTAAACGTTTTCAAGCTTACCAGTTACTTATAGGTTTTTGTAAACTTTAATTAATTTTCTCTTATCATAACTTTAACAAATACACCATGGCTGCAAGCAATGAGTGGTCAACCAAGCATGCATTTATTATGCTGCAAAATATGTACTTTTTAGCACTGATACAGACAGACATACTCGGCAGCTATGCAGAGCTCAAAGAAAATAAAAAGAAAAACAACAACAAAAATTCTCGACTTATCAATCTGGTACAACTTTAGCATTGGTCTAAGTGATAACCATTTTATTTCTCATCATGAAACTTTCTTTATTCACTCACATCGCCGCCGCTGTGACAGACCAGACCAAGTTTTTGAAAGGTAACTTCTGCCACAAGTGGTCTTGCCAGTGGACCAGGCTGACTGAAACAGCCACTACACCAGACGAGATGTGGGGCAAAAATGGAAATGGGGCAGACAGACGTACGTATAAGTTACAAGGTTAGTGTGGTGATGGTAGCTGTTTTTGTTGCAGTTTTGCTATTATATTATGCTGCCAGCTAAAGGAATAAAATTAAAACTATCTCTAGTACAATTGATTTATATATTTTTATATATATTCCATATCCATCTTTTACTCCTTGGCGAACTTTGTTGTTCCTGGCCCATTTAAATAGGTTTCTTCTTTTCTCCCTAAATTGATATCAAAGTATTTTTTTTTGTATTTATGAGCATCCTTGATCAATCAAAGAGCTCATCATCTCTCTCACCCATAAAAATTGTCAGGTAGAGATGGAAAATGTTCTGTGCCAGGACCAAACCTCCTTGAAACTTATGAGTCCACGCTGTGTCATCCTTGCTGTTTCCCGACCCTGTTATTCTGTTACACAAAACACAGCAAGTCTGATTTATACAAGGAGAGGATGATTTCATTCACTAGGTTTGATGTGGTGGAAAATTGGTATATACAGAACAAAACTTGAGAATTAAGCTGTAAGGCACCAATAGCGCTCGTTAGAGTATGTCCCAGATAAATTTCATCTTAAGTCCAGTTTGTGATATAAACAGGCTCATTACACATTTTCAAAAGTTCTTCTCTGTAGTTTAAGTCAAGAGCCAAATGAACATTTGTCAACTTAGTATAGCTGTAAGAAGTCTGCAGACTGCATGCAGTTCTGCTCTTTTTAATGATAAAGTAAAAGATTATTAGAGACAACTAACCTCGAACTGTACAGGCTGCACTCGTGGCCAGGCCTGGAGCAGAAAGAATTCAGCACCAGACCAAAACTGATCAATGTCATCAGGATAGATGGAACAAAACGGCACGTGAACTGCTTCAAAAACTCAAAAACCATCTGAAACAAAGCCAGAGAGCAAAAAAAATAAACTACTCTATGCTAAAATCTTGCATGTAATAAAGAAAAAAATTGGCTTTTTGTTAAATGTCATGTCATAAGTAAAATAACATAGATGTAATACATCACAAATGAGCAGAATTGAGTAGCAAAACAAAAGCTTTCCTCCTCAAAAGATTTGCCACATAGAGATAAGATGTTTCCATTTGTTGTTTTGAAAAATTTGAGTGGGATTTTGCTAAAGAAACCTTAAAAAAATAATTTTTCATAGTTGCTAACTTAGTGTTTTTAATAGAGTAACAGATGAAAGAATAGACTGCTACACAGTCACAAAAAAAAAACAACTGGAGATGTAGCCCATATAAACAATTTTCTTAACAGCACTTAACACTACTTACAGTGAGTTTGTGCTCTTGAAAAAACTTGAAGCAGAGATCAAATTCTATATTTGATTCCCTAAATAAACTTTCTTCTTATTTCATAAAGAATTGCATTCATTTTCCTTTCTCTTCTGTTCCTTTTTTTCATTTCTGTGATCTCATATTCACTGATCGTGGTTAATCTCCATTAGACAGGAGTACTGATAAATAATAGACCTGTGATCTTACATTCACTGTTCGTGGTTAATCTCCATTAGACAGGAGTACTGATAAATAACGGACCTTAGGATATACAACAAGAGAGTATCCTTACAGAGAAAAAGTCATGATTACGTTGCCATTAATCAACATGTCACAAACTCTCCTTCCAGGGCATCAGCCAGACCTGTGTTAGGGAGATTATTTCTTTCACTGAGACACTTCTTTATCATCCAATTCTATCTTTGGTCTGCCATTAAAATTTGCAACAGAATTACATAAAAACATTGCCTTTAGGGTTTTATTTTTGTAGATGCAATCTTAAACACCAAGATTGACAATGTTTTTTTATTTCCTCCATAGCATTAATTTTTTAAGCATCTAGTTTTCATTGCCATAAACTTCTTATTCTATAAAGGTTTGGCTTAGCATGAATGTTAAGCCTAAGCATATTTTGATTCATTTTTATTTAATCAAAGACTGAAAATAGCAGTTAGCTTTTAACTCAACAGTATTACAAACACAAACTAAAGTGTCAATAATTCTTTTAATTTATTCACTGCCCACTTGAATTTGCCTCTTGAGGTAAATCTTGTTGGCTTAGAAAGAGACATTAAAACAAAAAGCAATGTTCTATGCCACCCAGTCTCTCTCAAGGATTACTTACCTGTTTGCTAACAAGGTTGATATTTTTGTGTTCTAAGCCACCCAGTCTCTCTCAAGGATTACTTACCTGTTTGTTAACAAGGTTGATATTTTTGTGTTCTATGCCACCCAGTCTCTCTCAAGGATTACTTACCTGTTTGTTAACAAGGTTGATATTTTTGTGTTCTAAGCCACCCAGTCTCTCTCAAGGATTACTTACCTGTTTGTTAACAAGGTTTATATTTTTGTGTTCTAAGCCACCCAGTCTCTCTCAAGGATTACTTACCTGTTTGTTAACAAGGTTGATATTTTTGTGTTCTATGCCACCCAGTCTCTCTCAAGGATTACTTACCTGTTTGTTAACAAGGTTGATATTTTTGTGTTCTATGCCACCCAGTCTCTCTCAAGGATTACTAACCTGTTTGTTAACAAGGTTGATATTTTTGTGTTCTAAGCCACCCAGTCTCTCTCAAGGATTACTTACCTGTTTGTTAACAAGGTTTATATTTTTGTGTTCTAAGCCACCCAGTCTCTCTCAAGGATTACTTACCTGTTTGTTAACAAGGTTGATATTTTTGTGTTCTATGCCACCCAGTCTCTCTCAAGGATTACTTACCTGTTTGTTAACAAGGTTGATATTTTTGTGTTCTATGCCACCCAGTCTCTCTCAAGGATTACTCACCTGTTTGTTAACAAGGTTGATATTTTTGTGTTCTATGCCACCCAGTCTCTCTCAAGGATTACTTACCTGTTTGTTAACAAGGTTGATATTTTTGTGTTCTATGCCACCCAGTCTCTCTCAATGATTACTTACCTGTTTGTTAACAAGGTTGATATTTTTGTGTTCTATGCCACCCAGTCTCTCTCAAGGATTACTTACCTGTTTGTTAACAAGGTTGATATTTTTGTGTTCTATGCCACCCAGTCTCTCTCAAGGATTACTCACCTGTTTGTTAACAAGGTTGATATTTTTGTGTTCTATGCCACCCAGTCTCTCTCAAGGATTACTTACCTGTTTGTTAACAAGGTTGATATTTTTGTGTTCTATGCCACCCAGTCTCTCTCAAGGATTACTTACCTGTTTGTTAACAAGGTTGATATTTTTGTGTTCTATGCCACCCAGTCTCTCTCAATGATTACTTACCTGTTTGTTAACAAGGTTGATATTTTTGTGTTCTATGCCACCCAGTCTCTCTCAAGGATTACTTACCTGTTTGTTAACAAGGTTGATATTTTTGTGTTCTAAGCCACCCAGTCTCTCTCAAGGATTACTTACCTGTTTGTTAACAAGGTTGATATTTTTGTGTTCTATGCCACCCAGTCTCTCTCAAGGATTACTTACCTGTTTGTTAACAAGGTTGATATTTTTGTGTTCTATGCCACCCAGTCTCTCTCAAGGATTACTCACCTGTTTGTTAACAAGGTTGATATTTTTGTGTTCTAAGCCACCCAGTCTCTCTCAAGGATTACTTACCTGTTTGTTAACAAGGTTGATATTTTTGTGTTCTAAGCCACCCAGTCTCTCTCAAGGATTACTTACCTGTTTGTTAACAAGGTTGATATTTTTGTGTTCTATGCCACCCAGTCTCTCTCAAGGATTACTTACCTGTTTGTTAACAAGGTTGATATTTTTGTGTTCTATGCCACCCAGTCTCTCTCAAGGATTACTTACCTGTTTGTTAACAAGGTTGATATTTTTGTGTTCTATGCCACCCAGTCTCTCTCAAGGATTACTTACCTGTTTGTTAACAAGGTTGATATTTTTGTGTTCTATGCCACCCAGTCTCTCTCAAGGATTACTTACCTGTTTGTTAACAAGGTTGATATTTTTGTGTTCTATGCCACCCAGTCTCTCTCAAGGATTACTTACCTGTTTGTTAACAAGGTTGATATTTTTGTGTTCTATGCCACCCAGTCTCTCTCAAGGATTACTTACCTGTTTGTTAACAAGGTTGATATTTTTGTGTTCTATGCCACCCAGTCTCTCTCAATGATTACTTACCTGTTTGTTAACAAGGTTGATATTTTTGTGTTCTATGCCACCCAGTCTCTCTCAAGGATTACTTACCTGTTTGTTAACAAGGTTGATATTTTTGTGTTCTAAGCCACCCAGTCTCTCTCAAGGATTACTTACCTGTTTGTTAACAAGGTTGATATTTTTGTGCGTTGCCATGTTGAGACTCCGAGCCTCATTGGGATTTCCCAAAAGAGAGAGGCTGAGGGCGGGGACCAGCACGCAGACAAGCCACAGCACATGCTGCACGGCCAAGGGTGGTGGTAACAGCAGCAGGCAACACAGCAACTGCGACAGCACCAGCATCAGACTGCAGCACAGCATCAGGTAGAAGCTGTTCCGTAAGGCCAGGATGAAGTGTCTCGACTAAAGGACGACAAAACGGGGTAGGAGGATTGCTGTCAGAATCAAAGACCATGTAAATGTAACTGCTGTCTATAAATGTGAAAACATTTTTCTATCTCTATTCCTTTCATTATTTTCAGCTTTGATTTTGTCTTCAGGAAGGTCAAGATATAACTCCAATTCAATTCATTTGTTTTTGCTGCCTGTATCAATAAAGTTTTCAAATTCAAGAGCTGCAGCCACACTCTTTCATACATTCCAAGCTGAGGTCATAAGTTAGTAAAGTGAGAAAATTGAGAAGTTCCTCTTTAAGTATTCAAACTCTTTTACACCGCATATGCTGCATTTAAAACAAAGTCAAGCTAAAGGAAGAAAAAGTATGTACAGTGTGTGAAGAGAGAGAGAGAGAGAGAGAGAGAGAGAGAGAGAGAGAGAGAGAGAGAGAGAGAGAGAGAGAGAGAGAGAGAGCAAAGAAACAAGAACAACTACAAAAGAGTTTATTCTCCAATGTTTCTTGTGCTACCTCCATGATTAGCTCTATCAGCTTGATATTATCGTGTCTCTGGAAGAACAGCGGGCACGGAAGAGAAAGGGCTCTGGAGGCAAGCTGGGTGGGATGGAGATCCTCCTTGGTCCACGGCTGAACCAACACGGGGCGTCTAGCACACAGCTGGGGGTACATAGGCTCGATAGCGATGCTGGGGTAACAAATTTATTTCTTCTTTATAACCAATTAATTTTATCTTGAGTGGCAGTACTTATAAAGGCAACTAATATTCTGCTGTTTTTATTTTACATTGTTTGCTAACATTGACTGTATCACAAGGTATCGCATTTCTATTTTCTTAAAACAAACGAGATAAGAAAAGCAACCATTTGAGATGGAAATTCTCCTAAACACACTCTGTAACTGTGCATTTAAAAATTTACAGTTTGCAGCACAAGTGTCTCTCAGTTTGAGAAGGCATTGGTGGGTATGACTGAGAGCATTTAAGGCTAAATTTGAAAAAAAATTGTTTTAATGAATATCTATGTCCTTGACCCTGTGAAGGATCAGCAGAGAAGATTCGGCATCAGTGACCAATACCTGAATACTTGGGTCCGAAGTTTTGTAAGTAAAATAAAATTTTGTACAAAGCATCCATACTAGGGTTTCTACCTCGAATAAAAAAGAATGGCTGATGCACATTGATAGCATTTCATGAAAGTATCAGTTTTATCATTTTCTCTTACTGCCCCAACACAGGTATACATATGTATATGCAGATTCATGTATCCATCAAATTTTATTATGATAAATCTAACTAATAATTATAAAGCAATCACCTCCAACCCTGTAAAGTACCGTTTAGCCATTGTATAAACATCATTGGAGTAGCTTTCATATGGCAAAATGAAAAGCAAAAATTTCGGCTCATTGTTAATATCATATTGTGAATCTCAGGAATGTATTACTACTTAAAAATGTTGAAAATCTGTCAGTATTTCAATGCGAGAGCAACCCACCTGCAGTCACCCTGCATAAAGATGCTGGTATTGTCCATGTTCAGGGAACTGCCAACCACTAGAACAATCTCTCCATTCTCCTGCATTATTTTGATCATCTCTTGTGTGGCTGAGCGAGGAAAGTGAAGAATTAAGTTTTAAACTGTCTTTATGCTTTCATGAAAGTAAATATTTAGCTGTCTTTATGCTTTCATGAAAGTAAATATTTAGCTGTCCCTATGCTTTCATGAAAGTAAATATTTAGCTGTCTTTATGCTTTCATCAAAAAACCTTAACTAATCAAATTCATGGTTAATTCTTTCCTCCACAATGTGTTGCACAATTGTATTCCTTCAGTGTGCACTGTTTGGTGGACTCATTTCCACAGTCATTTCTTTTTAGGCTTTAATTTGAGCAATACACTACGTTCATATGAAATCCATTTTTAAAAGGTTGCAGAAAATACCTTAACAGTAAATAACATTTTCTTTGAAAAGTACTATTTAGCAAGTTACAGTGAGAAAGACTTACATTAGGTTGCATGATGAAGAAATTTGCAAGTTCAACTTACAAGATCAGTGCAAGCACAATGGAGAGCAGGGATAGAAAAAATTTAACTGAAAGACAAACATTTCAAAAGCTTTCTCAGCCTCCGCCTTTGTCAAACTGATGTTTTGATGTGGAGAGAAATTGCTGTTCAGACATACTATAGAAGAGCCACACCCATCTTTGGAAGAAAGATCTTTATGAATACATACCAAGACTGCCAAAAACTTAAACAAAAAAAGATTAGATGACCATCTTTCATTTAAGCAGGTGTCTGTAATAGCCTTTAGTATTGTTTACAATACGAGTTTATTTCATAATCTATTATATATATAGATATCTTAAACAAAAACCTGCTGCTAATACACATACAGCCGCACCCAAGATCTTATGAATTAAAGGACAGCTACCTGCTGAAAGAAGCATTGTCTTTCTTCATATATTAATTAGACTACAGCATGTGTGGATGTTGCATCACAGCTTTGAAGCATGTAACAATAGATTATGATCATGTAGAATATTGGGCCCAGTCGGGCTAGTAAATTTCACTTTTAATATTTTAGAAAATCTTTTTCTTAAGTGTTTTGAAAGGCAGTCAGTGACTTTATTGTTCCTTTTTCCAAAAGAGGAGATTTTGTGTAACACATATCCTGAAATTTTCATAGAGTGATATATATCAAAAAATGGATTGATCTGCTTATTGAAGCTCAAATTTTTCTCAAATTTTGGATTTTTGTTATAAGAACCAGATTTCCTTTCGTATGAACAGTATTTAGATTATTTAATTTTATATCTTGTGGCTCTACTGTCAATGAAAACTCGATCAAATGCATGGCTTGTGTCTGCATGAATCTTCAGACGTTTGTTCAGCAAGGTTTGGGTGTCTTCAAAAAAAAAAAAAAAAAAGAAGCAAGAATCACCTTCAGGGACACAGTCTGTAAATAAGTTCACCAGCAGCGGCACATTGTCTACATTCTTCAGATGTGGACGAATGTTCTCTATACCTCTGGGAAGATGAGCCTGTGTAAGGAAAATAACTGTTTGATCGATAAATAGAATTAACTTCAAAATCATATCTTCGTGGTTGTTTTTTTTTTCAGGAAAGATAGATGTCTTTTAAAACTCACAAGTGGCTTGTTAAGACCAGAAACACTATGTTATTTTTCTTTAAAATCAACTTCAATATTTTTGAGTTATGATAAAACATAAGTTTCTTTGTTAGATTTTAATGAAAAATATTTCTTACAGAGAACTAGCAATTCATGACATATGTAAAAAAATGATGCGCTTCTCTACTCAGCTCATGTAACACAATTTCATTTTCTTATTAGATTTTGAGATAATGGGTTTTACCAATTCTATTGCAACCTGTTTATTGTGACACTTATAATTTTAAAGCAAATTGTTGTTCATTTTTATTGAACAAGAGCTCCATAATTATTTGTAGATTGATGAGCTAATAGGAGACCTAATAGCTTATCCTCTAAAAGTAACAACTTTGACAATAAATTGGTGCGTTCCCATTCCAAATCTTATGTGCTTCTATTTTTTGTTCAGTTTAAAATTTTTCAGTAATGTTGAAATCGTGGTGTTTGGCTTCCTGAATCACAAAAATGAAAATTTCAAAGTTTTTTGCTCCATTGATTAAAAAAAAAAGGAATAAACAGCCCTTAATTTCTGAAAGATAATATTAATCTTCATGGCTTTTTAATATTTACTAGGAGGAAATGTAAGAAATATTTTTTAAAATTATCCTATTCTAGCTGGAATTGAACAAAGTGGCACAAACCCTGTTGTCAAATGCTCCGGTTAAGCTGTCTTCTGTATTCTCTGTGACGTAACTTGAAGTGCATCGACTGTCTGAGTGCACATCAAACTCTTCCTCCTCATCCTCATCATCACTGTCCTCGTCGGCACTGCTCACTTCTCCCTCAGCTTTTGGCGCTGAAGAGACTTGCACACACTTATCACTCTCTCCGCTGGGGTGCTGCTGCCGCTTTTTGCTGCTTGCGCTCAAGGAACTGCGACGAAGCAAGGCTGCAGTTTCACTTGATTCTACAGCTGAGCTAGAATTTTCTGTGCTGAGTACATGGTTGGAGTCATGAGCTGTTTCCAGATCAGACCTTTGAGATGTTAACTCAGAGCTAGTTGGTTCCAGACCAGAGTCTGCATTAGCTTGTGTGGCTGATGAGTCTCTATCAGTGTCACCGAGAAGAAGACTGTTCTCTGTTGCAGACTCATGGTCATAAACAATAGGTAGTGGATTTTTAGCAAATTTCACCTGAAGCAAAACAAGCAGGGAATACATGTGTTAAGCCAGAGACTAAGCATAATAAGCTGATCAAATAAAGGCAAGCAAATGTACTGCAGCAACATATAAATTTGCAAAAGATGTGAAATCCTATTCTTTATTTATGTTTTCATTTCAGCTGCTCATATTTTTGTTTTTCGTTTTTCTCCCTCTTACCCTTCAAAGATGGATCTTAACCCATGGTTGTTTAGCTCTTGGTTGCATCAAAGCAAATAAAGAAGAAAAAATCTTTGTGGATTATTTTTAAATTTAATGAAGCTGATAAAAATATTAAAATACTGTCCTTTACAGTTTGATGTGTATATCGACTGTTTCTTACCTTGATGCAATGCCAAAATAATTCAATGAATTAATCAAACTGGCTCTTCTATAAAAGCAAAAGTTGGAAATGGAAAAACTGCTACAGAAAGCTGTATAGCATTTGCTAAGCATATACTTTTTAAGCTTTTAGCATTTATGCACAGCTTTGATATTTTTATCAATTCCAGAGTAAAGAAGAGAAAAAAGCCAATTTATGTAATGAAAAAACTTCGTGTTGTTCCTACAGCAGTGTGATCCTTCCGTAGATGATGCAATAAATTTTATTGTTTGTACAGAGATACACATGAAACAAGTGTCACTTGTCTGATTTCCTTTCCTTTTTTTATGGCAGAAGAAATTGTGTACAGCAATCACAGTTTATTTATTTACATATCACCACTTTGTGAGGGAAAAAATTTGATGGCTTGCAGTTAGTTAAACATTCAAAGGCATTTGAGTTGACTTACGGTAAAAATGATGATAAAAAGGACAGAAAAAGAGTGTGATAAAATGCTTATGGGGGTATTACTGGATCTAATCTTGCAATAGCTGTGAGTTCAAAGAAATGAAAAATGGCATATTTAAAGAGATCATAGCATGCAAAAGAGAGGTTTGTGATGTATGACTAGCTATCCTGTCAACCAAATGGCCAAGCTGCACTCTATTAGGTGGAGTCTTAAATCTTCAAGTATTTGACAACTTCAGCCAGTTGTATAAGACAAGTCATCAAAGATAAATTTCAAAATTGAGAAGATTGCTGGCGCCTCTCACTGTAAGAGGGATTAACAAAAATAAAATCAAAGGTCTTTTTCTGCTCTTTTAAGATGTATGAAAAGCTTGGAGAGGAAGATAAAATCAGGTGGAATGCTTAAGAGAGCTATATGATCAGATATGCAGTCAAATGAAAAACATGCCTCTTAAAACTGAAGGTGAAATCATAATCTGGCATTAAAATTCAGAAGTAATGATTGTCAAGATCCTCCTTTCTGTTGTTTTGTTGTTTTTTTTTCAATCAAAAATTGCAATCCATGTAAGGCGATAGTTTTTTTTCTTTCGAATGAAAAAAATGTTTTCAATCACTCTTTGTTTTCTATGAAGACTACAAATTTGGTTGAGATCTACTGAAAAAAAAATTACATCTGTAAAAAGATTTATTTCTGAACCAACAAAGAAAGAGATCTCTCTATGATTGCTGGTGAAAATAAAAAAATAAATTGAACACAATGAATCAGGTGTTATCCCTAACGGCAGAGTTAAAATTAGAGAGTTACAAAAAAAAAATTAGCTATGGAACTTTATTCAATAAATATGGCGTTTTCCATGAAAGCTGTTCTGGATTATGCAACTTTACTTCAACAAGGTAACCAATTTTTTCTGAGGCAGAAAAAAGTCGAAACTACAAATCAAGATTCAATACCTGAGCCCCTTCTATGTTGACCACCGAAGGCGCACTATGGACTCGAGGCATGGACATTGGACTTCCTGCTGAGAGGGTCATCACAGACGGGTCTGCTGGCTGAGCAGGGACAGCTGATGATCCCAACCCACTACCACCACCTGCACCTCCACTACCTGGTGCGTCTGCTGATATCTCTCCGTCTCCTGTAGCTGCCAATGTTGGGTGTTGGCCCAGACTCGACAGATTACGACTAGAGGAGTTGGCTGAGCTGACGGGCTCAGACGCGACAGCCATAAGAGAGACATGGCAGTTCCAGCCAGCTTCTAATCCCATCTTCTCTGCAAAAACCTGCATGGGCAAACAGATGGAATCAGTGAAGAAATGAAAAAATTCCTATCACATATATGTGAATACCGAGAAAAATGAGCTATTAGCTCTTTTGCCTGTACATGCTTTTAGTTTGGTTTTGTTTTTATTGAATGAGGGTTTATGATTTCGTTAAAACAAAATAAGCAGCTTTTTCTTCTCCATTGGGTTACCAAAGAAAAACCGTTTTACTTACCCTACTTCTGACCTCATTTTCCTTGGAAAAATGTACAAATTTAATGCAGGCTGATTCCAGTTTTGATATAAGTTGAACAAAATCCTGAAAAAAAATATTCATAAATATGAATTGTACACATTCAACTTTAACAAAATCATTAAAATAAATACATGCAAGATGCCTCACACACTTTTCTCATGTGCCAATTCTCTTTATTTTTTTTCCATATTTAAGTGATCACCTTGTACCTTTAGCTTTAAATCAAACAGGCTCAAAAAGGTAAAATATTCAGATTTCTACCTTATCTTTCATAATTAATTTAGTAGTACTTTGTCTTTCTTTCCAATAATCATGAAAATAATTAAAGTTAATGTTGCCGACAATATATACCAGAAAGATAAAATATGCCAAAGACCAGACATCTTAATGAGTAATTGTGCATAGGAAGGAGAAACTTGAAGAAAGTTCTGAATCTTGAATGTCAAAATACAGAAGACAAAACATTCTTTACCACTATCAACTGGAGATTTATTATAATATAGGAAATAAAGTAGGTAGATATTTTATAGCTATTCTCTGATCTGAATTTAAAAAGTAATTAATTCATGTCAAAAATCCAAACAAGAAAGAAGTATCATTCCACCATATGAGTTGTTCATTACTTTTAAGAAATGCAATTTTGTGTGTTACCAAAAAAAAAAGATTACCTTTTTCATGACAAAACTCATGAGGAAGTAGATGCAAATACAATTTAACACAATTGAGGTATGATTTTAGTCTGCTGCTGTTTCCACAAAATTGAGTGAAACCGATACATATTTTTAAGACAGATATTGCTTCCCAAACCTGAAATAAATCAAAGCGAATGTTGCTTATAAAATTGCTTTCCTACACTTTAAGCCTACACATTAAAAGGCTATATCTTGACAGAAGTGGGGGGAAAAAATGATCAAATTTGTGAGGTCAAAGTTCGTGATAAACATGATGTGTTAAAAAAAAGAAGGCTTTAGTTTACTGTTCCGGCTTTCATGTCATCACTTCCTCTCACCTGTCTTGCTTGGTACTGAAGGGAGATCATCCCCAGAAAGGTTTGATGAGACTGCAACATCTGGCCCATCCTCAACTCCTCCACGGAAGATGCTGGACTCAGTTCTAGCAAGGAGTCTACACTATGTGATCGCTGCCTTTGTAGTGTTTCTCCTTCATCTCCATCTAAAAACACTCTAATAAATAGGAAAATAGAACTATTTCAGTCTCTGAGGGTAAAAACTGGTAAAAATAGAGTTCAGTGAAAACTTGAAAGATTCAATGTAAATATGGTATAGGAGAGACAATGTCTGAGAAAGAAGTTTGTATCACATGTCAAAGAGAAATTAGGTTCATATAACCTACAACGTTTAATTATTATTCAGAACAATGTGAAAAGTTTTGAAATAAAACAATTTTTTTTACTTTAGCCCTGAATAATTGGAGGTATAGATTGAAGTAACATCAGAGTTAGGATATTGAGCTGTATACAAAATGCAGGATTAAAATCTAGAATAATTTACTGAAAAGAAAGGTCTGGAATACAATAACTCTGAACAATTAAACCTATATTTCTCTTGAACCACAATGAGAGATGTAATATATTGCTGATAATGCAAAAATAAAACAAGAATTTTAAGGCATCAAAGGCCAGCTCACATTAAATTTGCATCTAAGTTTGATTTCTCGATTATGTTTAAAATGAAAGCTCAATTAATTTGGAAATTTTTAAAGTTGAGAAAAAAATAAAGCTAACAAGAGCACCAAGCTATTAATTAAAATTGAGTCCAAATTCAAGTTTCTGTTACATTAAGATCATTTCTATTTATTTTCAAAGCAATGCAAAAGATGATTATATTCAGAAATAAATAAATAAATAATTAAAAATATCAGAAATACACACGGCTTATCACTGCACTAAAACATATTCCTCACCAAGCTTTAAACTAATAATAAAGTAAGTATTCAGATGTGCAAGTGAATAGATATCAATCTTTTTTTTTGCCATGTAATATCGACACGAGTTGATTTTTTTACAGAAAACAAAATTATAATCTAGTAAAGTTGGAAGAAAAAAAAGGATAAAAAAAATGTTGACTAAACAAAAGAAATAGAGACTACATTGATATTTTACCCAACATCTTCTCCATGTACCACTTTCGTTACGCTAGGACTTTCCACCAGCTCTGTGTAGACATGCTCAGGCCAGTCTAGGATTGTCCTTGGCAGCGGTTTGTAAGCAAACGCTGTGCAGTAAGCTACCATTGAGTTGCGATGATAGAAGTCTAAAACTCGCTTTCTGAGAAGTCCACAAAACAAAATTTGGTTACATGTTATTGATATTTCAATTGCAGTTCCGTAGCTGATATTAAATGAATGTAATGGAAAAATTAAAATCAAACTACCTCAACATAAATGAATATAACAATTGAGAATTTTAAATACAAATTTAGTCCAATGGTGCTAAAACGGTAAGACAATGTCCTTTTTAGGTACAATCAATCTACTGTGGTGACTTCCAGAATTTATTATTATAAGTTCATAGCACAAAGATTGCCCAACAAGCCTTGTTAACAAATCAAATTTTGGTTTCTATTTAAATTCTGATCATAAAAAAAATACTGGCTTATTATAGTTGAAAGAGTTCATGAGCACATTCCTAATACCATCCAAAAATACAGTTTACTTTTTAACTTTTGCTTGGTGAAGATCTTGAAATGACTTTCCCATCTCCAAGATTTCTACCAAGAGTAAAGATTACAATTTTTATGAGAGATAAATAAAGTTTACAGATCAGAATGCTATCAAATTTAGTTTAAGAATTAAAAAAAAAAGAATATGAGTCTCATAGATGGTAAAGTTAAAAAAACTATATTGAAATAAAAAAAAAAAAAGGAGAAAAGATAAACTGATATTCTTTCAGGTACGGGCAAACTAGATGAGGCTAGAAAACTAACTCTCACCTGTCCAACTCTGAGAGCATATGCAGGTCGGCCCCAGTCCAGGCATCTGTACAACAATCTAGCACAAGGTCTCCTGTACCCTGTGTCATAAGCTGACCCAGACCTGGAAAACAATACAAAATGGTAAGCACACTAAGAGCAATTCCTTTCGCAAGTTTCTTGACACTTTCAAAACCTTTTCATAAACATACCGCTTGCATATAAACTTGATTAGCTTTCTGCTTAAACTCCATTAACTTATATGAGGGAGTAAAAAAAACACTGAGACCATAATTGGTCACAGATCAGAAGACTTGTATTTCTCTTGTGGACCTTCACAAGCTAAGTTTCTGATAATCAGCAATCCAAAAGCATGAAGATTGGAAACAGCCCGATAGCAGACAAAAGTTAAAAGAAAAAAAAAAAGTGAGACTTTCCAAAGCCATCCACTAATCAGGCATTCTCTGAAGGAAGCTGAGAAGTTCTTTACCGGTGAGTTTATCCCTGGCAACTACCGACACCTGGTTAGGCATGGGAATCTTGTGTTGGATGAAAGATCTGGCCCGATTCTGCTTTTCTCTCTCTGCTTCCTCTGCTGGCTGAGAAATAATAAAATAGACTTTTCAGATTTTTGAGCAATCAAAGTGCATGCCTTTTACCTTTCACAAAATGAAAGTTTTTCTGTATGTGAATGACTTTTCCCATGGAACTGGGTGGATAGGGTTCAAATACCTCCTGCAACTATAATTTCAGATTTTTAACACATCATGTTTCATGGTTTTGTTTATTTTTTTTCTTTCTTTTGCGGGAGTCTAGTATAAAAACAATTTTTGAATGAAAATTACTATCACTCAATTTTGAGTTGATTTACCACTTGTCTGTAGGCCCCAAGAGTAGCTTCCTGGCTGAAAATATTCACAGCATCATCTGTAAAGCCCATCTCTTTGGACAATGAACACAAGCATCTAAAAATGTGACAGGAAATCAAAGGAAATAGGGAAAGGTTTTAGATTTAAGACAATGTTTACTCATTCATTTTATACAAGTTCAAAATTTTGTTGAATTTAGGGAAAGAAGTAGGTTTTCTTATAAAGAAAAATATACACTGTCTGCGGCAGCAAAATAAAAGGGGAACTAATTGAATCACAAAATCTTCCATCCAAAATCATCATTTTCGTCTCTATTGCCTCATCATTGAAAACACACAAAACAAAAGAGATGTGTTTTAAGACTTGCCATTATTTATGTTTCTTCATTTGTTAAATTTAACATTTTTATGTACCAACTCGTTTCAACTTAATCCAAATATAATCATAACAAAGCATCATCTTTTAAAATAATTTTTTTTACACTGACAAATCGATATCTATTAATAATGAAGCCTTTTTGGATCACCATCTTCAATTAAAAATGATCTTTGCTGATTTTGACATATATAAACAAATTTTCAAATTTACAAAAAAAAAAGTCCTTTTCTTACTCTAAATGGGAGAATGGGCTTGACATTTAAGCTCAGTTGGGTAAAGATGTTCCAAAACAGGACAAAAACAATAAAATATTTAGTCCAGTCATATGCAGATTCAGAAGAGTTTTGGAGAAGGTTTTATAAGTGATAATACAATAAACTATAAAGATAGTGACCAATCAATGTAGTGCTGGTATACAAGACAATGACCGAGTATAATTTACTTGTCCCTATACCTTAAGGCTGTAAATGACTTAGAAGACTTAATTACCTTCTGCCGACCACAGCAACAGTTTCTTTGTTCTCACGTGCTGCGCAAGCCACATGATCAGTGAACTGCGTGTACCACTCTGATGTATTTTCATTACACGTGTTCAACAAAATGTCCAGCCCCTGGATAAGGACCATATTTGGGTAAGTTAAAATGTTCATATCTATTCTTTCTGTATATAAAATACCAGCTTCTACCAGCCATTTTATTCTTTAAAAAAATTGTGAAAAGTCTTTATTGGGCAAAGTTTATGGTTAAACACCATTTGTAGAAGTGGCTTATCAGGCATTGTTGCTTCTTCATTGCTCTTGATAATCATCTTAAAATTCAGAACCAGTTCAAAGTACATAAGAATAAGTCTTTTAAATTTTAGTTTTTCTCACGATAAAGATAAACTTGGCTGTAAATTTGTGTTGCACAAAGTCGCATTCCTGAAAAGATACTACACTCTCATCCATGATGTCTTCAGAAAACAGAAAATTCATCTTCATAATGCTGTTCTTACTTATCATTAAAAAATTAAGAATTCCAATTGGTTGCCATGCAATCTTTTCAAGTAAGCGTAGCATCTATTTTTACCAAAGGCTTTAGAGCTGCAATGTGGTCTTTCCATCGAGGATCATCAAACAAGAGGCTGAAAGCATCCTGCGTGACATTACAAGACACAAAAAGTAGAGTTACATTATCCGCAATAGCATAGCTATTTGCATTAGAGGGAAATTAAAAACTCTTTCTAATACAAAACTTCCTTTACCCATGTTTAATAATAACAAGTAGCTAAGAACTTAATTTAAAAATAAAACCTGAAAAAAATAAGAATGTTATCCTTCTGGACAATGGATTTGATAACTCATATAAGAGAAAAGACTTTCATAGCATTATATAGGAGTAAAACGGAGGGAGAGTATTACCTTAGCAGAGTCGGGGGTCACATCTAAAACCTCAATAGAATAACGAGTGTCAGGATCTGGAAAAAAACAAGAGATATCCTTTATAATGGGCGCATCGAAGTATAGATTGGATGGGGAAAAAGTATCGTTTCCTTCAAGCCAGCAGAACTGTGTGATATTTCAGACTGTACAAATCCAGCATTTGGGTGTGCATTCAGGTCAATACTTATCCAGTTAGGTCTTTACAACAGTTTAATATCCTGCCTTGCTCACATGCATCTGTTGATGTAGTCTGGAGTTAGAGGTCTTAAAGCCATATTAAGGATAAGATAGGATAAGAAAAATATTCTTGGTCCCATTTTGGAAAATCTTTAACATTGAGCCTTAATTTTACTATATGTCTCATTATATTACTGGACCTTTTTTGCATGAATGTATTTTAAATCATTAATGCATAATATTTTTTCTCCAAATATGAAATTTTTTGATGATTTGAATTATAAGAGACAAATACAAAGTAAAACATTTCCGCACTTGCTTTAAAGACTTATCTAGTTGGCATTGTGGTAAGCCTTATGATTTATCTGGTACTATTATTTTTTAAATGATTCAGGATTTCTATTGACAACTTTTCTTCTTCATTTGTGAATTCCAGTGAGTTTTGTTTTCCCGTATATCAGTCCTCTTTAACCAAGCTTTGGGTACGTAAAAGCATATTTCATAGATATTTTCAATATAAATAAAGCATGCACTAATATGACATAGTTTCTATCAGTCATCACAATACTTGGAACTCTTTTTAATCATTCTTAAACCAATCATATAACTTATGTCCGCAATGAATAACAGCAAACCACAGCAGCTCTGCATACCCGACTCCTGGCGAGATCTCTTCTTGCGACGCTCTGGCCGTTTTTCCTCTTTACATAGATCAATGTTATCTTCCTCTTCCTCAGGGCGCGGCTTCATGGCAGTGGAGAAGAAAAGCACTTTCTCTGCGGATGGGTTGGGCCATGACAGGATGCCCTTTTTATCAACACAGCACATCGCCTGAAAATTTTCAGTGAAAAATCAATCTAATGATTTCAAAAAAGGTGATCAGTTTTAATATCTGCCATGATTTGAAGCATGCTAAAATATTGAAAAGCTTTAATATCTAGATAAAAAAAAAACATTCTTCAAATTTTCCTGGTAAATAACTTGACTTCACTAAAACATATTTAATTTTTGCAACATACATAATATATTTATATATATATATATATATATATATATATATATATATATATATAGTTTGAAGATAAGGTGGAACAATTGATGAGAGTGCTCAACTGTGGGAGCAATACATAAATATAGAAGATCTTACACTTAAATTTCCATGCATGTACATGTGTTTCAGCGGAAGCTGCGCGGTCCTCCGCTCTCTGAGGTATGCGTTGGTGTTGTTGCCAAGTTGGCCACGTGCCAGTAAATGCTGTAGTGAGGCTTTTTTCACGTGTTTCAGGGCCACTGATAGTGTTATCCCTTGTCTAGTAAATGTTTTCCGAGTTGAGGCCATGATGCTGTGCAAATATTTCCTTTCATTTGTTGAGGCTTGGTTTTTGTGAGAATGAAGTATTTTTTTCTGCTGTGCTGACAGGTTGCATCTGTTTGTTGCTGAGTGACCGACGCCAGTATGTAAGCTCTTTTGGCGATTACAGCCCATGATAAAAGATTATGCGTTTCGGGGGCAAATCTTTAAGCCTTCCATTTTAATTCAGAAAGTTGTGGACTGTTTCTTGTGGTTAGAAATGATGTGTTTCATTGCTATTATGAAACACATCATTTCTAGATTCCACAATAAAACAGTCCTTGAGTCTACAAAAGTAGGAATCACAAGGCAAGACTTGCAACTGCAGGATAAACAATCTTGCCCACTTGAATGGCCAGTGTCTTCAAAGGAGGGTCTACAAGGCAACTGTGGAACAGATACCCTCGAAAACACAAGACACCTATATAGGAATCAGCAGAAAATGAGTTTAAAACCCGATACAATCAGCACACGCCGAGCTTTCGACTCAACCACAAGAAATCAGCCACAACTTTAAGTGAATTAATATGGAAGCTTAAAGATTCTAAAAACCGCATACCACTTATCATGGGCTGTAATCGATGAGCATTATACTGGCAGCAACAAACAGATGCAACCTTTGCACAGCAGAAAAATACTTCATTCTACACACAAAACCAAGCCTCAACAAAAGAAGGGAAATATTTTCATCGTGCCCCACCGGAAAAAACATTTACTACAACACTATCAGTGGCCCGGAAACGAAAATAAACAACACCACAAGGTCGGAACGGCAAGCGCAAACGAACACACCTCAGTCATACTCAAGAGAGCGGAGGACCGGCGACAGCTTTGTCCTCCGCTTGAAACACATGTAGTATGCATGGAAATTTAAGGTAAGATCTTCTATATTTATATATATATTTATATATATATATAAAAAGATATACAAATAGATTTTTTTAACCAATTGTCATTATATTCATTTAAAGTAATGAAATTTAAAAATGAACTGAAAAGACAAACACCTTAGTGTTCTAGTCACTGAGTAACATTTCTATATAACTAAAAAAAAATTCCCTGGTGATCAATCATCTTATTTGCTGGCTTTGAATCCTATGATATGGATATTGATTTTTTTATCTCTAAGTTTACTCAAAATACGCATCTGGTTCTTTCTCTGAATACAATGAGCTGTCAGCTGCTCTGGAACTTCAGATAAGAGAGATACATGTAAGGTTTTGTAATGTTGAGACTCACTGTGACGCTGCCGAGTGCGTGAAGCATCTCAAAGTCTGGGCATGCACTGCCCTTGACCCCAGAGAATGAGGCCCACATAGATCGCAGCAATCTGCGCCACTGAATCTTTGGTACTCTGTCGTCTACTGAAATAGTGCTGCAACTACCAATGCTTTCTGTTGACTCTTTAAAGTCCTGTAAAAATATTTATATATGCATTATTTTGAGAAAAGATTATCAAAATTTAAAAAATAATAATAATAAAAACAACAGATGAAATGTTGGCTTAAAAATATTCAGAAGCATTTCAAATCAATCATGATAAGCACTGCTGGAAAAAAATATATAGAAATAATTTCCAGCAACACTAATCATCTCCAATAAGTGATTGATAGTTTTTTTTTTCAATAAATGAAGTTTCCTTCCCATATCACGGTAATGCAAATGTAAAGCATTTAAACTATTTTGGATTATCTACTTCAAAACTGATATAAATAAATTATTCTACGTTCTTTTTGAAACAAGGCTTAGCACAAGTCATCACTAACTATTACTATTGCAAAAAAAAAAAATTAGTTTGATTGCCTACTTGCTTTAGATGCATTAAAATTGTATATACAATAAAGAGTCAAAAAAAAGAAACTAATGTTAAATGTTTCCACCTGTGATGAACCAAATGAGTTGTAGGCCTCAAATATACATTCTTGTCCAAAAGTGTTTACCAAAGACCACAGTCCAGGCATGAAAATGGGGA
The DNA here is from genome assembly GCA_033675545.1 of Elysia crispata. NCBI lineage: Eukaryota > Metazoa > Mollusca > Gastropoda > Plakobranchidae > Elysia > Elysia crispata. The sequence continues at coordinate 20,357 of JAWDGP010004155.1, read as the reverse complement.
TTATTGGTAGCAAGCCATGCACCTGGTGCAGGATTAAAAAATAAAAATCTGCAGATTATATAAAAACTACATCTGAACACAAATATTTTTCTTAAGTCTCAGTTCAACTGTGCGAAAAGAATAAAACATATTGCCATTTGCTTTAAGGCTATTGATCTCCAGAGCATACAGAATACTTTAATAGGTCAGACACATTTGTTGACGCACCTAGCACCGCCTTTGGTTATAGGAGACAAGTGAGTGCTAATGAAAATCTTGGGTACAATGTTGGACATAGGATGCAGACAGACTTTGATGACATTACTGGTTTGTTTGTTATATTTGTGTTGCTTTTTGGGTTTTTTCTTCTTGTTGCAAATTTGCAGAAATATATGTGGTTTATGAGGTCAATAAAACCAATTTTTTTTCATTTTGTTGCTACTTCTCAAAATAGAAGCTTGGTATGTAATAGTTTAGGTTAAACTATTAAATCAACAGTTTCTAGTGAAGTCTGGTTTTGATGTACTCATATATGTATTTAAATGAGAGAAAGGTTAAAAGTGAGTGCTTTATGCAGTGAAACTTGTTTTGTGTCAATCTAAATAGATTAGCAAGGTTTAATTAGTACACAGAACTTAAATTGATTGTCATTCTGTCAGAAATGCAGTACAGTGTTTCAGTGATTGAATCATTTGCCATCTTTTGGCAATTTTAGTTATATATATATATGCTTCTAGGGTCTTTTGACTGAGTTTTACAACTAAGTCATCAATGCAGAAACTAAAAATCAAAAATACATCAAACAAAAATAAAACTGAAAGTTGATGGGCCAACCTGTAAAGCAATGAGCAATTCACCCCAATGACCCTCTTCTCTGTCCAGGTAAAGAAAGCGCACCACGTTGATTGCCATTGACAGGATCTGAAATGCATTATAAAATGGCAATACACATTCAAGACATTGATGCTAAATTGGCCTCTTTTGTTTATTTTTCAGCCTTCTTGAAAGGAAAGATGTTTAAAAGTGAGTCACCTAACTTATTTTTTAAAGAAATATAATTATTAAACCACGAAAGAGGTTTTATAAAAAGTTCAGGGAAAATAGAGATTCATTAAAATCATCTGCAATAAGCTGAAAGTAAAATGGATTTTTAAGCATTTCCAGTGACATAGTAATACCTTAATCTACGAGGAGAAAACAAGTCAATTTTTTATCAATTGTGCCATCACTTAAAATAAGCAACATATCATAGCTATTGGCATGCAATATAATTATGGAAATTTAGTTTGAAACCAAATTTCAGTTAATGACTGTAAGTTAGCTTGTTTTCATTTACTATTTGCCAAAGTTTTTAAAGGAAAAAAATAACCTAGAGACAATAACACACACACACTCTCTCTCTCTCTCTCTGATAAATTCTAATAGAATTTGCTCTCTATATAACTTACAAAAACAGCTGGCAATAGCCTGAACTCCAGGTAAACAGATGTGATGGTGTAACGCTCATTCTCCAACAAACTCCTTGGCTTTTCCATCTTATCTTCCACAGTCAGTCTAAAGCAAGCAAGCCTAAAAATTAGCATCTGAATATGTTTCTCAGAAAGAAATTTGAAATTCATGTTAGTTGTGTGTAAAGTTGCACATGAAAATCCTTTGGTCTTATTTCAATCCCAGCTGTAGAAATTCTAAAGGGTGAATGAACTTTCTAACTTTCATATAGCTATTGTAACTTTGAGGATAAAGAAGAAAAGTAAAGATATGAGAGAACAAAGAGACTAACATACAAACAAATGGAGACATTTACACATAGGGAGAGAGAAAGAGAGAGAGACAGAAAGAGAAAAAGACACAGATAGAGACAGAAACAGAGACACAGAGAGAGAGAGAGAGAGAGAGAGAGAGAGAGAGAGAGAGAGAAAGAAAGAAAGACAGACAGAGACAGAGAGAGTGGCAGTGGGAAGGAGAAAAATAAACAGACATAAAAGAGAGAGACCCCCACAGAGTCATAGAAAGGGAGAGCACAACAAAGAGAGATTTTTTAAAAAATTGATGAAATAAACTTGATATTGGATAATTCGCAACTACTTCTGAATGGTTGATCAGGAAAATCACAATATGGACTATTTCCTTTTTTTTTAGTTCTCAAATCATTTTCAATAGTTCTCTGCAACATTCTCATAATTTTATGCAACTTTCACAACAAAGAACCTTATAAAAGTGTATTATTTAAAAAAAAATCTTTGAGTACATCAATCACATATACCATACATGATCTTCAGTATAAAACATTATAATTACCTAAAATTTTTTAGAATTGGTGTTTCTTGGAGGACAAATTTTTTGGCAGACAGGGGCACCCTGGGCTGTGGACCGTCCCCTTTGGCTTGAGAGCTGGACCCACAGTAAACTTCCCCATGCAACAAGCTACTGTCGTCCTGAAAATATTTAACAAAATGAAAATTTTTTTCTTTCATCTTATTGAGTGATCAGGTTTGAAATTTTAATTAAGATTTAAGACACAAAAAACTAAAATTCTATTTAAAGGGTGTGATAAAGAATGCAAAAAAGAATCTCACTTTCGAGTTCTTGTCGACAGTGAAACAAGAAGTTATTGAATAAAATTTCACTTCACAATATTATTTTTTTTTGTTATTATGTTTTAGAAGAAAAATCTTGGGGAAAAAGAAAGCAACCACAAACAAAAATTTATCATCTGAAAAAGTGTTGAGTGATAATAAAAATAATACTTCTTTGATGAATCTACAAAAATAAACAGGAAAAAAGATTCCTGATAAAAAAAAGGATGACTGTCTTAATAATGGTATTGTATAATATGAAAATTCTTAAATGTAAAATTCATAAAGAGAGACTCACCAGTAAACATCTCTGCCCTTATTATTCAATCTACTTGAACATTGTGTGAGACGTATTTTTCAAAATTGACATTATCATCATAATACAGATACGCTGAAAGAGTATAGAAAAACCAGTAAATCTCATTTACTTCAACAGATTTGCAGTTGCCAGGCGCAGCAAGGCCTGGTCTCATGACAATAAGATCGCCTTCCACTAAAAGCGGGTGTGGCAGATTGACCAGATGTCCATCACGGATGACCCACTGTAGCGAGATGCATGGAGAGATGGGGGTGTGCAACATCGGGTAGCTTCTCTCGTTCCATTTGTTATCACTTGCTGCAGCTGGTGTAGTGTAGTAGAAAAAAAAACCAATTCAACTTCTTAAAACAAATAACTGAGAAAACAAAAAAGTTCTGCCATTTTTAGTTACTTTTAAGTTGAGGCTTAGCTTCTTTGTATGAAATAAATCATTATAGCAGGAGTCTTATACAAGACAGTAGATCAATTAACTCAATGCTTTGCCTGAGACTCTATCATGCCTATAAATGTTGGTAGAGTGCCATTCGTTGAGACGTTCTTGGCAAATGGGCATGTGACATCATTTTTTTTTTTTTGGAATGGTCCAAGTGATTTAAGCATCGACTTATCTATGAAAGATGTCCCTTTAAGTTAATTATTTCAAAAAAAATTTTAGAATATTTTGAATATTTTTTGGCCAGTTTAAGTTTTGTCTACTTGGCCTGTATTGCTAACACTCAAGGGTAAACTATTAGGGTGGTCATAGAGTTAATAAACAACACAAAAATAATCAGACGGCTTGACACTTTATAATTGTAGTAAATTCTATCTTCATATTTAAGTATAAGTAAGATTTTCAACAATCCAAAAAAAAGGGAGAGAAGTGCAGCCTCTTACTCAAAGATGAAAGAAAAATTTACTATGTATGACATACAGTGTTGGAAGTGATAGCATACAGACCCAGACAATATTAACTCAACCTGAAATCTTTTTTAACCAGGTACACCATGTCAAACTTAGAGACACTTCTCTCTCAGGTAAGGCCTTTTTTTACCGATCTCTCAAGAGATTAAAATCATTCATTTATTACTTCATTTTTTTTAATGATCAAAGTAATGTCATGTTCCTGATTAAAGAAATATATATATATATATATATATATATATATATATATATATATATATAAAATATGCATATTCAATGTGTATGGCATACCATTCAAAGTCTCCAAAAACTTCATTTTCAGATCAGTGTGTTTGTTAAACCTCCTTCGTATTTGAAAATAGAGCAACACACAGTTCAAAGCAGCTGAGATGAGAAGGAAGAAAGCTTCAAAGATCAGCCATGCCTTTGTACCACTGGATGACCTGAACAACAATCAAGGTATAAAAAGAATTGTTTTCATGTTTTGTCAGGCGTATCTGCATATCAAACGTGTCAGAAATGTAATAGTTTCTTCTTGAAAAGTGGACAAAAATGTACACAATTTGAGGAAATTGTTCTTTATATTATTGGGTACTGAATTGTTAAAGCCTTTCGAAAGTCTGAAAAACAAAATTTTTGTAACATGAAAAAAAAATCCACCAAAAAAATGCATAGAATGCAATAGTTGAAATACATCCACATGTGAACTGTTAAAGTTTATATCAACCTTTTAATAATTTTACTCTTTAGAAAAAGCTTGTTAAGCTCATCTTTAAGAATTTGAAAGAAAGTTGACATGTCAATTTTTGCTTTCATCAATCATTTTTATTCACATATATACTAAGAGTGCAAGTTAGGAAAACATATATTGCAAATAATGTTTATAGAAAAGCCATATAGTCTGAATTATTAAAGTGTTTTTTTTTTCTTAATTGTTTCTTATTATTAATTTTAGATCAGTTTTTATCTTTTCTGTAATCATATAGATTTACATTGTAAAACATTTTTTTTCACTTCATAAGTATTTTTTCATTTCAGTTTGGGACGATACCTGTACCTGCCATCACTATCAACAAATGCTGCAACAAATAGCAAAACACTCATGACTAGGAAGCACACAAGAGAAAATGGGCTGAAGCAAGAAGATTTGCCACGCATTGCAGACAGGAAGTGGCGCCATTGAACCTTCTTGAGAGTTTCTGTGTGATCGTCTACCACTTTCACTAGCTCAGTATGAAGCAACTGCAGAGCGTCTACCGTTCTGAGACCTGATACTTTGTCAACTTCAGACATTATAAATCTGAAAGGCAAAAAAAAAAAAGAATTGCAGTGGATTATCTAGTATAATTTCATTTACCATCATATGATTACTGGTGTTGAAGTGAAAGAGATCAAATATTTATGACACCAAGTGAGCAACAATGCTTTTCTTTTAAATAAGAAAAATATTGGAAATAAAATAATTGAAAATTGCTGTGCTACTAGATACTGATAAAAACTCAAAAGGAATCATCATTAAGTATTGACTTCTCATTTGCTCCATGGTATGAAATTGTACATGCGATGTAATAAATCAAGATTTGAGTCATGTTTGCTTATATCAAGCAGTGGCTATATACAATGTCTTGCAAAAAATTAATAATATGCATATCAATGAACTTTTTACTTTGTGTTTCTTAAAATTTGAATTTTTGCAGAAGTTGAAAATTATTATTTTTATCCTGCTTTTTTTCAGAGTGAAACAGTTAGCTCACACATTTTTATCTACCTTTCCTCAATATTTGTCTCACCAGTCTTGGTCATTGGTTCTAGACTTCTGCAAAAGCCTCCAATTTAAGACCTGTGATAGAGTACAAAACTTAGACTAATTGTATCACAGTTTGCCTGAATATATTGATTTTCTTTTATGTGAGATGCCATTGGGTCTTTATTTTTAGTTTGCATAAATTTCCAAAACTGACAAATGCTCTACTTTTATCTCTAACACTGCAGTCCTCTATAGATTTAAAGTAAAATCATGAACAAGTAAATTCAATTATTTTCAGAAAAATTATAAATATTCTAACAAAGCATTTTGTAATCAATACACAGTTTTGGACAAGTGTTATGTCTATTTCCCTTTTTTTGAGAACTCAAGTCTAAAATCAAATCTTAAAAATGAAAGCATACTAAATTGCAATGATCAGAGACCTCTTACATGTAATTGAGTTTAAAATGCATCTATACATAGATCTAAAGTGGCTATCACTGAGACAGTTTTAAACGAATAAAGAGAAATTTATATGTGTAATTGGGATGAAGGGGAAAAAAGAGGGAAGGAGACAGGGACAGAGAAACAGATATAGAGAGAGAGGAAGAGAGAGAGAGAGAGAGAGAGAGAGAGAGAGAGAGAGAGAGAGAGAGAGAGAGAGAGAGAGAGAGAGAGAGAGAGAGAGAGAGAGAGAGAGAGAGAGAAAGTGTGTTCTTGTAACAAAAAAGCAAATATTAGTGCACCTCAGTCAAACTCAGTGCATGCACTTGTTGCATATCTTTGTAAATTTGAAAGTTTGAGCAGATCCACTTCATAAAGATGCAGATACCATCAAAACCACACAAGTCCTGCTGATAACATAAATGGGGGAAGGGCACAAGTGAGACATGTTATAAATAATTTATATAAATCCTTGACTTCTAAGCCTAGATTTAAAAAATAGAGTGGCTTATGTCATTTGTTAAATCAATACATTTCATGAAATATTTTCAAAGAAAACTCTTTAATAGTACTATACTAATTAGTAATACTAGATCTAGATCTGATGGTATGGAGATATGTGCGTTGATACCTCTGTGCATTCTTCATTTTTGATAATGACAAGGATTTAATGTATACTAGATCTAGATTTGGAAGCTTGAACAATTCATTTAAATTACTGGTATCTTTTTTAACTGTCGGTTCATGCAACTCAAGAATGCCTTTAGGATTTTTATTAATTGTAGATCTCTGATCTCTAGATCTAGAGAAAATTTTATACTGGGCCTAGCAACATTTATTGTTGGTTGATCTTTACATTGCCATTGAAGCGGGTGAGCTTAAGAGCGCAGATTTCATTCGCTTGTTCTTCTGGTTTTGGGGATTCTCATATAGATTGGATGTACATAGTTATTTAGAAGTTCTGTGTGAGTAAATCCACAGACAGACGTCTAGTACATGTATTAGATCAGTTAATCAAGCACGATAGCTAAAAGTCGGCATAAAGTCAACTTTATCCTCCATCTTTAGCGAGAAACCGAAACCATCTCGGTAAGTTTTTATGAGTGCTTTCCCTTTTTCCACCAGGAGCTGGCGCTTTGTTAATAACAGTAGTTACTGTCGCGCTCTCATGGAAAGCAATAATTATCCTTCCTCTTCGCATGTCTTATTGCTTTTCGGTTGCTATAGATTTATTTACATAATTGATGTTATTCTTTTTTTTCCCGTCAAGGTGAATTATATTCTCGTTGGGATTGAATCCACAATATGCACCAAATTATTATCCCATTTATAGCCTCTTCATTACAAAATATTTTATTGTTTTCACTGAGAATGGTAGAGTATCTTGACGATGATGACTTACTAGCTATTTATGTAATATTATGAAAAGATAAGAACAAAATAAGAAATGTATTTGTATGGACGAAAGACTGGTTCCTGAAACGAGAACTTTTTCTTTCGACCAAGAAGCCGTTTTCATTTCAAATACATATACAAACTTAATAATTCTTGCTTAAAAAGATATAGAAGTTAATTAGTCTGTATGAAGACGTGCCTTTCATTGCCTTTACAACTTAACAACACTAAAGAGCTAGCGGTTGCAGTTAACATAGAAGATAAAACTGATAGTGGTAGGCCTACAAGTTCCACTTTGCATATTTTTTGTTTGTCTTTAATAAACGAGTTCCTTTGCTTACCTTCTGAGTAGGTACCACAAAGTGATTTTTCTACCCCAGCAAATTTGAATATACCCAATTGTACTGTAAAGATCTTGTTAAAATATGAAATTTCCAACAAATTTCATCAAAATCCGTTGGTAAATAAAAGTTTTACAGCTGTTTCAATTTTGCGCATAACGACACAAAACAAATTGCTTGCATCGGGTTGTTTTTAAGGACATATAAAAGTCATTTGTTAAATTTTATGAAACAAAAAAGGACATATTTACAAAGTCCAAGACAATGACTATACACATACGAAATTTCACGGAGATAGAAAGTAAACAAAAGAATTTATTGGTCATGAAATATGGCCAAAAACACTTGTGGCATATCAAAATTACAAGCAAATACTCTAGATGAGGCACTTTTGGACCATCGTAAAAAAACACATATTCTTCAGATTGTTTCAATACTTAGTTTGCTAATACACAATGTTGTATTTAGTTGACTCAATTTTTGTCAGCAACCTAGAAAGCCATTTTGAAAAGATAGAGAAAACCAAAATTGGCATAGCGCCAAATTTTGTGCCTTGGAAGAAAATTGGTAAAAAAGCGAATCATATTGTAGAAATTATATCATAAAAAACACAGTTTTCGTACTAGAGTAATGAAACTTTCGGAGTTTATGGTTTTTTAGATGCTGAACCTGATTATGCTATCTATTTGATAATTTGACCACTGTTTCTATTTCAAAACTGCATTGTAAGTCAATGATAGAAGTAAAAAATTAATAGTCACAGATGAATTATGATTGAACATATATTTTCAAATGTATACATGATAAAGCATTATGATTTTGATAGTTGTAGAAAACTCCCATGATAAACTGAGGTTCAATACACGCTTACATTAAAGCTGAAACTGAATGACTGTAAAAGAAAGTATTACATAAGAGACAAAATACATTACAGTTTTCAAAATATAAATTGAGAACCAATTCATGTAAAGGAATTAGCAAGCCTGAAAATATCAATATTTTGTTAAATGAAAACAATTTGAGCCTGCAACTTTAAAAAATTATAAAGTATAAACAGAAATTTTCGTTTCTTTTAAATTGTGAAGGTTTCTGTTCCTTGTATATGTTTTTTTAAGCCGCACCTATGGTTTTTCCCACTCTGCTTACCTCTCGGTCTCACTACCTCTTTTGCCAGACATACTATGTACCTGTATCAGTGTCACTTTTTTGTTGACTACCTACCTGTACACTTCGCTAATGAAAGTATCTATACTGTTTGTACCTTGCAGCGTTTTCTGTTTGTTTTACTAAATAAACCTTGAACCCAACAACAACATCAAGCAACAGTTTCTGTCAAATTTATTTTCACCGTAACAGCATGGTATTTAATAATCATCATCAGAACTTTAATTTTGAATGATTGTCTTTTGCCTAATGAACCCCCCTCTTTTAGAGGGGGGTTCATTGCATATCTTTCCAAGCAAAGTCTGGTAAAGATTTGCAGCAGTACCTGTCAGTCTTAAGTCCTCTTGCCCCATCACTAATTTTCTATATCGAATCTGATCTTTAAGATTTTCTGCTTTTCCATTTTTATATAACTGATCAAGCCCAGCTTTTGTGGTGCACAAACCACCTTGACACAAAACCGCATTCATAATTTTAACTTATTACAAAAGAATTCCAACTGCTTTTTTTTTACTTGGAACCATAGGGGCGCAATGGAGTTACAGGAGTGAGAAAATGATTCAAAGATGAAAATCAGTTGAATAAAAAGAGGAAAGCCTGGCTAACGAGAAAGTATTACTAAAAGTACAGAGGAGTCCATATACATTCAACACCTAAGGGAAACTTTTGCTTCAAGTCAACTTTGTTTGCCAGCACTATTTTGTATTTCTTTACAAATTAAATTGCAATATTTAAAGCCAACTTTTGCCTACAGTCAACTAACTTTTTTTGTCCTGAGGTATTTATCCAGACTCCAGTGTAAAGTCTATGGAAGTAAAGAAAGGGCCAGGAGTGGAGAGAACGACGAAAAAGATACTGATTTTGAGGATGAAGACGATCATTACATTGATTATGGTGATGATAATGATGATGATGATGATGATGATGATGATGATGATGATGATGATGATGATGATGATGATGATGATGAAAAAACTGTCTTCACAAGCATGGGCATTATTAACACTGTATCGCCGATAATATTTTTTGTTTTATCATGTTTCACTACTTCAAAGATAAAAATGAGCCTGACTTTAACAACAGAAGAAAGAAATTTGCCCATTTCACTCTGTGTATCTCTGAATCCATTGGAAGCTAGGAAGCGAGAAAGAGAAACAGAAAAGGAAAGAGAGAGAGAGAGAGAGAGAGAGAGAGAGAGAGAGAGAGAGAGAGAGAGAGAGTGCGAGAGAGACTGAGGGAGAGAGAGAGAGAGAGAGAGAGAGAGAGAGAGAGAGAGAGAGAGAGAGAGAGAGAGAGAGAGAGAGAGAGAGAGAGAGAGAGAGAGAGAGAGAGAGAGAGAGAGAGAGAGAGAGAGAGAGAGAGGTAAGCACAGCACTATGGCATCAGCTTCCCCTGAGTATAATTTGCCTCCTTAGATTAGAGGTAAAGGCAGTCTGAATCGAATAGCGAATAGTGTGGCTCTGTCCTGCCCCCACCCCCGGTAATCCTGCGTTCACACCAAAAAATCGCTCGTCCAGAATTTTCCTTGAGCACACACCAATATAGTGCACCAAAAATACACTGTACTTTATAATTATCGATGTGTGCTTACATAACATACCTACAGTCTTGATTATCACACAAAGACTATAAATATGCCCTAGAAATGTAGTAAAAGAATACGTTCGTCATTACGTCATAGGCAAAGCACACAATCATACAGGCATCTCAAATCAATGTTCTAGCTTGAATACATCTAGTTACATTGGTGATAATGACAAGGTATGATGATAAAAGCAATAAATCTGTTCAACAATTCCTTTCTTATTTTCAGCTCAATGAAAATAGTTTCTGTCTAAACCTAAAGTTTGTTGAATACTTTTTCACTGTGGCAGGGCAAGGCACCTTGATCTGACTAAAAATAATTTCAGAAAGTTATTTTGATTTCCATAGGTTTTTTTTTTTCAAATGTTCCATAATCAATCATTATGGTCTCCACCTTGAAATGACTTTATAAAACATAATGATTTGTCGAGTTCCTTGACTGGAAGAATTATTTTAAACTTTGTACTGAAGTGCTCTTCTCCCTTAAAAAAGAAGTTCTAAGAAAGTCTTTATCTTCGAGTGCGCGTTTCTTTATGCTACTCTTCTCTTCTATGTCAATTAGTACATCGTACTACACGTATTTTCCCCGTAGCCTCAGTTTCCACTGCGTTTAATTCACGATGAACGGGATAGTTCTGCCTAAAGCATCTCTGTCCGTTCACTGTTGGAGGGAAGTCAAATAGCAGCGTCCAGTTTTCTTCTCACCTCCAGACCTGTGGGTAAGGACAGTTTTAGACTTTCCGCCAAATAAACCATTGATTTCTAACTAACCCCTTCCAGTTGTTGCATGCAGGAAACAGGGGTATCTGCGGAGAAGTTCGGTTGCCGCACTTATAATTGAGGCCCTGACGTGCGCACCTGGGGGCACGTGACGTCAGACCCGGGAAGATGAGTTGTGGGACAGGAATGCTGTGGCTCGTCCAGTGGTTGTGCAGCCTCCTCAGGAGGGGGGGGGGGGTGTTCTGTGAAGAAGAATTAGTCCGCGTCTGTGTTCCCTCCTTTCTATTAAAACCAGCCAAAATTGTTTTAGGGTTTAATAATTATCAAGTTGACAACTTTCTACGTCGTCTCCTATTTTTTTTTTATTTGTAAAGAAATCTAACCCTGTCTTTATCACAGCTAGTTTAGGTAATGCCACGTTCTCTCAATCCGAGCGAGAATTCTGCTCGTCTCTCAGACACCTCCAGTACTGTAAAACTTCTCTACTGTCACCTCTTTTAGACCGTCGCGCACAATTGTCTCTTTCTTTGCAGCAATTGGGGCTGACTGACCACTAGACATTAATTGCCAACATCAGAGAAGAGGAGACAAAACAGAAGGAAACGAAGTGTAAGGCCAGAGGCAGACAGTGATAAGCTATACAGATTCAATAAGCGAGACCACTCTAGTGATGTGCTCAAAATAAATAAAACATGACTATAACGGGAATTTTAGTTTCAGGAGAAAAATCCTGCTGTAAGCAAGTTCCCGCTTCAGGAATGCAAAGAGATCTATCCCCACCCCCCTCAAGAAAAAAAAAAAAAGAAAAAGTTAATGTACGAACTACTACTTGTAAGTGTAAACACAGCCTGACAAAGAGAAAACGACTAATAGGCACCCGCAAAATCTTTTTATAGCTATCACGTGGTTTTAAGAAATCATGGAGGCTGTGCTATTATTGTCCATCACGTGGTTCAAAATATACAAACAATGTGTCTATAGCAGTACCATCTGTCTAGAAGGCCTGTTCACAAGGTTACGTAACATTATTCAGATGGGCCATCATCTGGCTAGCTATCAGCCACCTGCGCGAGGTTTGAACAGTTGATTATATCATGCTTAGCAGTACACACTGTGTTTTCACTGGACTCTCCTGCCATTTTGTTATTGGATTACATTTATTCTTTCTTGGATTATATTTCTTATCTTATTCTCTGCTATTCGCCCTTGGATTGCACCTTGTTCTAACAGATGCTTTCAATGTGGAACATTCCAAGAATGCTTTCTTGTGATTTGGTGTAGATTTTCCTCTAAATGTGTGCACACTGATAGAGTATGACCCGTGGCACCAAACATCATACAATGTAATATATATATATATATATATATATATATATATATATATATATATATATATATATAGAGAGAGAGAGAGAGAGAGAGAGAGAGAGAGAGAGAGACTGATAAACAATTATACATGTTAAGTTCATCTAAATATGCTTTAAGTTTAATTAGCTTTTCCCTTTATGGTCTCTGCGATATCACTTTATAGAGAGAAGTTGTGCTGAAGTGGGAGCCAAAGTTTTTTAAAAGCCTTTTAACTAAAATCTCTGATACTCAAAGTGCCCTCAATACTTTAACCTTAAGTTTCATATTTCATTATATGGTGTATCGGTGTCATTATCAATTTCCTTAACTGTTTATTTTTTGGGGGAAGAAAGTGCACTGTTACAAATTGTAAGAGCGCCTATGCCATTCAGAAGGGGAAAGAAAGTGAAACGGTTATTTTATAATTATGGTTTTCCGAAGGACCCAACTGAATGTCATAAATGGGTTTCGAGTCTCCCAAACAAAGTTGAGAAAGTGACTGAACATATTGGAGTATGTAGTCGACACTGGCTCTCTGATACTTCTCACATTCGAAGAAGAAGATAATATTTATAATCTCTATGCATCCTCCTATTAACTTTGGTGAGATACCTTCACCATCCATATCACATGCTCATCCAAAAAACTCCTCGCCCTACAAAAAAAAACCTGTCAGTGAAAACAAAGTCAGAGAAATTGACGGACTGGATACATTCATAGTAAAAAATAACTTTAACTGTGACACTGTTAAGGAAGCCTTTCAAGAAAGTTTGCTCCTATATGGACTCAGTGCTTGTAATGCAGATAGAACAGAACAAGCACTTGCCAGCTTCAGTCGCGGTGGTTGTATGCATGAATATGTTATATACTTCCATATTAGACTTAGAGATGCAGATGCAGGAGTGACTGTAATTCAATTTGAAGACTACAACGGTTTTAAATTGGTAACACACCCAAATTTCCCCTGTAAAACTGTGAATAAATGGGATCAGCTAGAAGTTGTCCTTCATTTTTACACTGGAACAGGTTAGTACTGCCCATTATTCTGACCACCCCCCCTCCCACATTCACATAGACTTCTGTCTGTATCTCTTTCACTCTAAATATCACCATATCTTTTTTTGTCTTTCACATTCTGTCATTCCTTGTTTTGCTCTTGACATGTCACTCCAGTGCCTTTATTTAATGTAGCCTACTGTAACACTGTGTTATCAAGTCTCGAAAAGGTGTACATGTGGATCAAAGTGTAAATATTTGAATGTAATAGAAATTATGATGAGAAGGGAGAGTGTGTGCGTGAGAGAGAGAGAGAGAGAGAGAGAGAGAGAGAGAGAGAGAGAGAGAGAGAGAGGCCCGGAAGGGTTAAGAGTCGGATTGAGCTAGAGAGATGAAAGAAAGAGAGAAGGCCAGATAAAAAGCGCACATGGCTAGCACCTATTACCATATCTAGCACCCCCCTTTTCCACACAAATAGACCTCTGGCTGTCTGTATCTCTTTCACCCTCTCTCTCTCTCTCTCTCTCTCTCTCTCTCTCTCTCTCTCTCTCTCTCTCTCTCTCTCTCTCTCATTCATTATTTTATCTCTTGCTCTAAGATTGTACGTACCTACTATGTTTGTTTTTGTTCCTTGGTCGAATTTTACAAAATTATAATCTCTGTCCTCCCCCCCTCTCTCTCTCTCTCTCTCTCTCTCTCTCTCTCTCTCTCTCTCTCTCTCTCTCTCTCTCTCCCTCTTTCCCTCTCTCTTCATTTGCTTCTTCTGACTTGATGCAATTAAAAACTCTCCTCATTATCTGATGTACGTGTTCTTAGTGTGTCACTCCAGTGCCGGTATTTGATGTACCGTACCACTCTATTATCAAATCTCGAAAAGGTGTACATGTGCATTTGAGTTTCTAAGTATTTGAATGTATAGCCTACATGTACTTAGAAGTTATGATGAAGAGGGAGGGAGGGAGAGAGAGAGAGGGAGAGAGAGAGAGAGAGAGAGAGAGAGAGACGAGGGTTAAGAGTCGGATTAAGCTAAAGATGAGAGAGAGAGAGAGAGAGAGAGAGAGAGAGAGAGAGAGAGAGAGAGAGAGAGAGAGACGGGAGTTATGAGTCGGATTAAGCTAAAGATGAGAGAGAGAAAGAAAGAGAGAGAGAGAGAGAGAGAGAGAGAGAGAGAGAGAGAGAGAGAGAGAGAGAGAGAGAGAGAGCACATTGCTAGCACCCCGCAGACCGGCCCATCTGAATAATATTACATAACCTATGAACAGGCCTCCTAGATAATTGGTACTGGTCTGAACGGACACAGATAAACATGTGACGTCACAAAATTCGTGTTTGACTCAGATTTCACTTCCTTTCCACCAATGTTCAAAATGGAGAAAGGACGTGTGTTCAAAACGTATGAAGAGTTTGAGGCAGCCCTTAAATCATTGTCAGTGGCACTCACAGTCTATTTGTGAAAAGATCGAGTGAGTCAGTGAAAGAACTAATACTGAAGTACCTAAAATATAAAATCATTCTCTTTGTGTACAAGCACTCCCCGTCCAAACACACCAGCTCCTCGACGGGTCAGCGCCCATGCCAAAGGTAAGTCCCATCAATTGTGCTAATGAGATCTAGAGTTAAATATAGATAGGTCTTATATCCAGATCTAGACGATCTGATTTTAGATTTTAGTGGTTGGTTAAAGATAAGGGGTGAGTTATCCTAAGCCTAGATTTTTAAATCCTTCCCTGCCTCTTGGAGTAGATCTAGATCTATAAAAGAATGGAAAATTTGACATGAGGGCACCAAAAGCCTTATTGAAAGGCATTGTCAGAGTACTGATCTGAAACATTTTGCAGTTCATAGGACAAATATTTTAATTTACTCTAGATCTAGATTTGCCAATCAATCATTTATTTTGAGGTTTCAGATTTTATAAGCCAAAGTTATTTTTCTTTAGATGTTGGCCACTGCCTACCATGTGGCTTGATGCTATACACTAAATGAACTTTGTAGCATTCAACTCTATAGATACATAACTACATACTCTTCATCACTTTCACAGGTCCCTCAAACTAGATTGTCAAGCCAAGATTCGGTTGAAGATCCAGAGGCCGAAAGACCAGTCTCCGCCCTTCCTGGCCATCACAGTGCAGTATTTGAACCATCAAGGGCATGGCCTCACCCAAGAAGTAACTACACTTTCCTTTGTTTTTTTCTATTCTGCCTCTTATGGAAATAAATACATATTTTTATATACATGCGGACTGTGGAGAAAAGACAGGAAAGCCTGCATTGCTTGTTCGCTTGTACTATTACAATGCAGGCAGGGCAAAATGCTAAGGATTTTTTTCTATTAAAAGTTTTGGTACTTTCTTTCCAGTTTTTACAGGTTGGGAAGCAGTGTCAATTTTGCAGAAATAAATTGAATATAGGAATAAAAGGTGTTATTTAGCTCTGTCGTTATAGCAATGGTTTTCGCTATTCGAGGTGTTAAACATGAGTTCCACTGTAGAGGAAAGAGAATTGTCCGTAAATTTAGGGAATTCTGTATACATTATACATTCATGTGATCCCCACAAATTCTGTCCTTGGACAGACAAACTTTTGTTGAAGGTTGGACGTGCAAAAGAAATGGTAAAAATATAATTCTACGCTGAGTACGATATTTTTCCATTATTATTAATATAAATTTTTATACATTTCAATTCCAATATTGAGATTTGTATTGTACTTCAAACTATCCATAATATTGGTGTTTATTTTATCATTCATGTGTATAAAAAAAATTTCTTCTCTCTATCTTTACACCCACAGCTCACCGTTATTTCCAACGAAAGATCATTCTTATTTCTTCATATGATAATAGTGAGTACAGCTAGGTGTTTCGTTTTTTTTGTCAGGATACCATATCTACTCTCTCTCTCTCTCTCTCTCTCTCTCTCTCTCTCTCTCTCTCTTCTAATATACAAATTTATAACTTGTCATTACAACGAGAAAAACTTGCTTCATTAAAACCAGCTTCAGCATTAGAAAAGAAAATCCTCAGTTTATAAAGCCACTTTAAAACTATTACAAAAGTATATAAATTCTCTCTCTCTCTCTCTCTCTCTCTCTCTCTCTCTCTCTCTCTCTCTCTCTCTCTCTCTCTCTCTCTCCTATCTCTCTCTCTTCTAATATACAAATTTATAACTTGTCATTACACCGAGAAAAACTTGCTTCATTAAAACCAGTTTCAGCATTAGAAAAGAAAATCCTCAGTTTATAAAGCCACTTTAAAACTATTACAAAAGTATATAATTCTCTCTCTCTCTCTCTCTCTCTCTCTCTCTCTCTCTCTCTCTCTCTCTCTCTCTCTCTCTCTCTCTCTCTCTCTCTATATATATATATATATATATATATATCCCCTTCTTTTCTTCCCTATCCCTTCTCTGTGTAACTCGTTCCTTTCTATTCATAATTATATGTTCCTCTCAACATCTTCAGTGATAATCTGACAGAGATCTTCAACCTCTTCTTCATTTTGAGAAGATCAGCAGCCACAGACTAAGCAACTTGAGACAATGTGCTTTTGAGAGAGAATCTTTACCATCTACTGAGTTTTGAAGAGTGACGCAACACCTAGTTTTGCCCTTGATGTGTAAGTTGATCTTCTTTTCTCAAGAATTTTAAACTACTTTAAATTCATGTGATCACTGCTTTTGAAGTCATAGAAAAAGTGCTGAGACCTTCTGTTGGTTCAATTCAAGCAGCCTTGTGACATCAAGGCATTATTATTATTTTTGTGTGTGTGTGTGTTTTTCTTCGTTTTCTTCAGTAGGACAGACAGGTTTTTCAATCTTTCATGTCATCTCTTTTCTTATCCTCTCAGCTTAAAACAAACTTCATCTTTCACAAAAATCATTTTTCTTTTGGATTTTCTCAAAAAATTAAGAGAGGGAAAAAAATCATTTCTTCTTGCTTTAAGTCTTTGAAGGTCAAGACAAATTTTGGGCTACGTTTGTAGATCAATCAAAGGTAGTCAGCTAACACCCCATGTACAAGTGAGACTAACATGTTTACCTTCTTAAATTCATGTCTTTCTTTTCAACCAAATTTCATGTCTGCAAATTGTTGTCTGTGAGTACAGTATTATCTTTATTTACTTACATGTATCTTTATGTAAGTCGCCATGTAGTGATGTATTTTCTGTTTTTTTTTTTTTTACTTCAAATTTCAAAGAGCATTAGAACGAGAGAGAGAGAGAGAGAGAGAGAGAGAGAGAGAGAGAGAGAGAGAGAGAGAGAGAGAGAGAGAGAGAGAGAGAGAGAGAGAGAGAGAGAGAGAGAGAGAGAGAGAGAGTCTTTGCAGGTCAAGACAAATTTTGGGCTACATTTGTAGACCAATCAAAGGTAGTCAGCTTACACCTCATGTACAAGTGAGACTTACATGTTAACCTTCTAATATTCATATCTTTCTTTTCAAGCAAATTTCATGTCTGCAAGGTGTTGTCTGTGAATACATTCCTTCGTATTATGGGTTGTTTTTTTTTTCACCATGTGTGATTTGAGTCCTTTGTACTTTCCATCTTTGAAAATGTTATAGAACCAGAGTGTGATGTTATATTTGCAATCTGTGCTGTATTTATGGCAGTGGTTGCCTATACATACTTTTTATGTAGAACAGCGCTTCAACATATGTGAGTATTCATCTACGTTCAAACAACAGAGACAATATATGCTTTTATATTGCTTACAACTACGTTTATTAGATACATCTTTTTTTGTTGTTTTTTTTTTTTTTTTTTTTTTTTGGTAGCTAGACACAAATCCTTAGATGATTCATGGAAAATACCCCGGTACACGAATTAGTCGTGCCCCTGCTCTTTAGATTAGGCAATCATGACCTTTTGCGCATCTCTATCCCTCTTGATGCTGTTGTGTGTTAGTGCATCTGTCACTCATTTTACATTTAGCCACTTTTTTCATCCATGCTACATCTTCTCTCGCTTCTTTCCCCGTGCCTGACTTTTCCTTTAAAAATCCAACCCAGTTCTCAAAGATGTTTTCAGTTTTTTTTTCCTCATCACATGGCCAAAAAATGTCTCGTAGATTAAATATGGTATTTATGAGCATATACATGCAAGCTAGCTCCTGGTACCACATTTTTAGTTTGATTTCTTTGAAGTCCATAAATAAGATTCATAGCATTCTCTTTAGGAACCACATTTCTGTTTCTCCAGTTAATTTTGTAGTTGTTTTTTAAAATTGTCCAAGCCTAACATCCATACATAAGGATTAGGGTTCAGCAGCACATTCCAGTGCCTAATTTTGTGACCTGCGATTTTTATTAGTTGCTGTGTCCATCTCTTCACATTCAAGTGCCCAAGTATTTGCATTGATTCCTGAACGAATTATCTTTGGCTACTAAAGAATTGATCTTGTGCATAACTTGGCTGTGTTCGATTGACGTCACTCATTACTTACTGTATTTTTGCTCTTTAATCCATACTCCTTTCCTTCATTTTCTTCTTTCCAGTGATGTCTAATAATTGTGGCAAGTCTTCTTTTATTTTCTGCAATTAATACAGCTAGTCATCAGCGATATTCCATGTTGCTTACTTTATGCCCTCCTATTTTAATTCCTGGGTATCCTTCTATGCTTCTCAAATCATTTCACTGTAGAGAGAGAAAGGTCTGAGCAAGCACACATCCCTGCGAGACACCGCACTTTAGTTTGATTTCTTTGAAGTTTTAATGAGCTGATTTACCCATCAACTCACATTGTTGCTGTCTCATATCATTTCATGTTTTATTTTTAATTGGTCTTGCCCATGGACCTCTCACAGACTAGCAGAGGGAAAGATACCCTCATTCCTCTTTCTCAGAGTTGGCTCTGAGCCGCCGCCCAATATAAGTCATGCTTTTTTACCTGCAAGTTGAGCAAATATTATAAATTTTGAGTTAATCTTAAAGCATTCTAATATTTACACTTTTTATAAACATACATTTAATTTTTACACTGCTTTGCTGTAGCCATTCTTTTTTTGCTCTTCAGTGAAGCCATTTTTAATATTGAGCTATAAGAATATGATCTTCTGCTCAACACTGTATGATAGCAATTGTCTAAACCTCGCCTCCGCTCTCACTCTTTCTTTCCTCTCCCGTTTTTGTCGTTCTGTCTTATTCTGGGGCTTAGACTATGAGGATTTTCTCCTTTTCCCTAGTCCTATATCATTTTTTCCCATATATAAATCTTCATTTCTGTTTTTCACTTCATATTAAGACATTAGCTCTAAACTCTTATTAGAGCTTCAGCTAACCAGAGTCAAACCTTTTTTTTTTCTTTTTCTCCCAACTCTTGGAGGCTTTTATGTGAGGGATATGTGACCCCAAGGAGTGCAACTAGCCGATTTTTGAAAGGAGGACCTCGGGGGTAGTAACAGAAATATTTCTAATCCAGGTTAAATCGAGGCACTTGTGGGATTGACTGACGAGTGATAAAAAATAGCATTATATGAAAGAATGTATTTGTAAACTTCTCTTCCTATATTTTTTAGTAAAAAAACTTTGTACAGTGCTAGCACTTTTATTTAAGCTCTTGTATCTTTATGTAAGTCGTCATGTAGCGATGTATTTTCTGGCTTTATTTTTTACTTCAAATTTCAAAGAGGGTTAGAAGCAGAGAAAGAGAAATAGAGAGAAAGGGGGGAGAGAGAGAGAGAGAGAGAGAGAGAGAGAGAGAGAGAGAGAGAGAGAGAGAGAGAGAGAGAGAGAGAGACAGAGAGACAGAGACAGAGACAGACAGACAGCATAAGCATACAATGACAATATATATATTAAAATTTAAGTTATTTTTGTTTTAAATATTTTTTTTATATAAGC
>JAWDGP010004154.1:0-10689 GCA_033675545.1 Elysia crispata | reverse complement strand
GTTGCATTGCTGGTAACAAGTACTGTCTAATTAAGCAACAAAGGGAAGCACAAAGTGGTTAATATAACACGCAAGCAGCAATTACTACAACTAGAACAACAAACACAACTGAACAAGTACAACTAGAACAAGTACAACTACAACAAGTAAAACAAGTACAACTACATTAAGTGCAACTACAACTATAACAAGTACAACTGCAACTACAACTACAACAAGTACAAGTAAAACTACAACAAGTACAACAAGTACAACTACAACTACAACTACACCATTGTGAATATGTATATGTATTACCCAACTACAACAAGTACAAGTTCAAGTACAATTACAACAAGTACAACCACAACTACAACAATTACAAAAACAATTACAACTACAACAAGTCCAGGTAAAACAACTATTACAACAAGTAAAAGTAAAACTAGAACTACAACAAGTACAATTACAACAGCAATTACAAAAAAAACTACATTAACAACAAGTACAACTATATTTACAACAAGTACAAGTACAAATACAATTACAACAAGTACATTTACAACTACAACAAGTACAACTAAAACTACAACTACAACAAGTACAAGTACAACTACAACTACAACAGTATAACTACAACTACCATAAGTACAACTACAGTTAGAACTACAAGTACAACAAGTACAACTACAACTACAACAAGTACAACTACAACTACAACTACAACTACGTCAAGTACAAGTACATCTACAAGTACAACAAGTCTAGCTCCAACTACAAGTACAACAAGTACAACTACAAGTACAAGTAATACCTTACAACTACAACAAGTACAAAGCATACGAGCAACTACAACAAGTGGAACTACGACTACAACTACAACTACAAGTACAACTACAACTACAATAAGCACAAGTATAACTACAACTACAACAAGTACAACTACAACTACAAGTAAAACTGCAAGTACAAATACAACTACTACTTAAACAAGTACAACTACAACTACAAAAACTACAAGTACAACAACTACAACTACTACTACAACAAGTACAAATACAACTACAAATAGAACTACAACAAATAGAACTTCACCTACAACAAGTACCACCACAACTACAACAAGTACAAGTACAAATACAACAAGTACAAGTACAACTAATGCTACAACAAGTAGAACTACAACTACAATGGTCACAAGTACAAAGTTACAACTACAACAAGTACAAATACAACTACAACTACAACTGCAACTACAACATGTACAACTAAAACTACAACTACCACAAGTACAACTACATCTACAACAGTACAACTACAATTTCAACAAGTACAAGTACAAGTACAACTACAACAAGTACAAGTACAACTTCAACTACAGTAAGTACAACTACATCTTCAACAAATACAAGTACAACTACATCTACAACAAGTACAAGTACAACTACAACTACAACTAGAACTATAACTACAAGTACAACTACAACAAGTACAACTACCACAAGTACAACTAAAACTATAACAAGTACAGTAAAACTACAACTGCAACAAGTACAGGTGCAACTACAACTACAACAAGTACAACTACAACTACAACTACAACAAGTACAACTACAACTATAACATCTACTACAAGAGGTACAAGTACAGCTACAACTATAACAAGTACAAGTACAAGTACATCTACAACTACAAAAAGTACAACTAAAATTACAAAAGTACAAGTACAACTACAACTACAACAACTACAACTACAACTACAACAAGTACAACTACAACAACAACTACAACTACAACAAGTACAAGTAAAACTACAACTACAACAAGTAGAAATACAACTACAACTACAACAAGTACAACTACAACTACAACAAGTACAACTACAACTACAACAAATACTACTACAATTACAACTACAAGAAGTACAACTACAACTACAACAAGTACAAGTACAACTACAACTACAACAAGTACAAGTACAACTACAACTACAACAAGTAAAAGTACAACTACCATTACAAGTACAAGTACAACTACAACTACAAGAAGTACAACTACAACTATAACAAGTACAAGTACAACTACAACTACAATAAGTACAACTACAACTACAACAAGTACAAGGAGAAGAACAACTAAAACTACAACAAGTACAAGAATATTTACAACTACAAGAAGTACAACTACAACTAGAACAAGTACAACTACAATTACAACTACAACAAGTACAAGTACAACTACAACTACAACAAGTACAACTACAACTACAACAAGTACAACTACAACTACAACAAGTAAAACCAGAACTACAACTACACCAAGTAAAAGTACAACTACAACTACAACAAGTACAACAACTACAACTACAACTATAAAAAGTACAACCTTAACTACAATTATAACAAGTACAACTAAAACTACAACTACACCAAGTACTACTACAACTACAACTACAAGATGTACAGCTTCAACTAAAACTACAACAAGTACAACTACAACTACAACTATAACAAATACAAATACAAATACAACTATAAAAAGTACAACTACAACTACATCAAGTACAACAACAACTAGAACAAGAACAACTACAACTACAACTACAAGAAGAACAACTACAACTACAACAAGTAGAACTTTAACTACAAGTACAACTACAACAAGTACAGCTACAACTACAACAAGTACAACTACATCTACAATAAGTACAACTACAACTTCAACTACAACAAGTACAACTACAACTACAACAAGTACAAAAAAACAACAACAAGTACAACTACAACTACAATTACAACAAGTAAAAGTATGACTACATCTACAACAATCACAACTACAACTTTACCTACAACAAGTACAACTACATTTACAGCTACAACAGATACAACTAAAACTACAACTACAACAAGTACAACTACATCTAAAATAAGTACAACTACAACTACAACAAGTACAACTACAACTATAAGAAGTTCAACTACAACTACAACTACAACAAGTACAACTGCAACTACAACTACAACAAGTACAAGTACAACTACAACTACAAAAAGTACAACTACAACAACAACAAGTACAACTACAAATACAACAAGTACAAGTACAACTACAACTAGAACAAGTACAAGTACAACTACAACTACAACAAGTACAAGTACAACTATAACTACAACTACAACAAGTACAACTACAACTACAACTACAACAAGTACAAGTACAACTACAACTACAACAAGTACAAGTACAACTACAACTACATTTAGTAAAACTACAACTACAAGAAGTACTACAACTTAACCTACAACAAGTACAAGTACAACTACAACTACAACAATTACAACTACAACTACAACAAGTACAAGTACACTTACAACTACAACAAGTACAACAACAACTAGAACAAGTAAACCCACAACTTCAACTACAACAAGTACATTTACAACTACAACTACAACAGGCACAAATTCAACTAAAATCACAACAAATACAACTACATCTACAATAAGGATAACTGCAACTTCAACTACAAAAAGTACAACTACAACTACAACAAGTACAAGTACAACTACAAATAAAAAATGTACAACTACAACTACAACAAGTAGAACTACAACTACACCAAGGACAAGTACAACTGGAACTAGAACAAGTACAAATACAACTACAATAAGTACAATTACAACTAAAAAAGTACAAATACAACTACAACTACATCAAATACAACTACAACTACAACTACAACAAGTACAATTACAACTACAACTACAACAAGTACAACTAAAACTACAACAAGTACAACTACAACTACAACAACAAGTACAACTACAACTACAACTACAACAAGTACAAGTACAACTACAACTACAACAAGTACAAGTACAACTAGAACTACAACAAGTACAACTACAACTACAACAAGTACAACTACAACTACAACAAGTACCAGTACAACTACAACTACAACAAGTACAACTACAACTACAACAAGTACAACTACAACAAGTACAAGTACAACTACAATAAGTACAACTACAACTACAACAAGTACAGCTACAACTAAAACAAGTACAACTACAACTACAAGATGTACAAGTACAACTATAACTGCAACAAGTACAACAACTACAACAAATACAGTACAACTACAACTACAACAAGTACAATTACAACTACAACAAGTACAACTACTATTACAACAAGTACAAGTACAACTACTACTACAACAAGGATAACTACTACTACAACTTCAACAAGTACAACTACAACTACATTAAGTAAAACTACAACTACAACGTGTACAACTACAACTACATTAAGTACAAATACAACAACAACAACTACAAAAAGGACTACTACAACTACATTAAGTACAACTACAACTACAACAAGTACAACTACAACTACATTAAGTTGAACTACAACTACAACAAGTACAACTACAACTACAACAAGTATAAGTACAATAACAACAAGTACAATTACAAGTACAACTACAATAAGTACAACTACGACTACAAATACAACAAGTTCAAGTATAAGTAAACTTCAATAAGTACATGTACAACTACAACTACAACAAGTACAACTACAACTATAACAAGTACAACTACAACTACAACTACAAAAAGTACAAGTACAAATACAACTAAAACAAATAGAAGTAAAACTACTACTACTACAAGTACAACTACAACTACAAGTACAACTACAACTACAAAAAGTGAAAGTACAACTACAACTACAACAAATACAATTACAACTACAAGAAGTACAACTACAACTACAACAAGTAGAAGTACAAATAAAACTATAACAAGTACAACTACCACAACCACTACAACAAGTACAACTACAACTACATTAAGTACAACTACAACTACAACAAGTACAAGTACAACTACATTAAGTACAACTACAATTACAACAAGTACAACTAGAACTACAACTACAACAAGTACAAGTAAAATTACAAGAAGTACAAGTACAAGTACAACTACAACAAGTACAACTACGACTACAACTACAACAAGTACAATTACAAGTACAAGTACAACTACAACTACAACAAATACAAATGCAAATACAACATTTAAAAAACAACTACATTTACAAACAATTACAACTACAACTACAACATGTACAAGTTTAACTAGAACTACAACAAGTACAACTAGAACTAAAACAAGTACAACTGCAAGTACAACTACAACTACAACAAGTACAACTAAAACTACATTTATCAAGTACAAGTACAACTACAACTAAAACAAGTAGAAGTACAACTACTACTACAACAAGTACCACTACAACTAGAACAAATACAACTATAACTACAACAAGTACAACTACAACTACAGCTACAACAAGTACAAGTACAAATACAACTACAACAAGTACAACTACAACTACAACAAGTACAAGTACAACTACAACTACAAAAAGTAAAAGTATAAATACAACTACAACAAGTACAACTACAACTACAACAAGTACAACTACAACTACAACTACAACAAATACAAGTACAACTACAACTACAACAAGTACAACTACAACTACAACTACATCTACAACAAGTACAAGTACAACTACAACTACAACTACAACAAGTACAACTACAACTAAACTACAACTACAACAAGTACAACTACAACTACAACTACAACAAGTACAACTACAACTACAACAAGTACAAGTACAACTACAAATATAATCAGGACAACTACAACTACAACAACTACAACTACAATTACAACAAGTACATCTAGAACTATAACAATGACAACTACAACTACAGCTAGTACAAATTGAACTACAACTACAACTGCAACAGGTACAAATACAACTACAAGAAGTACAAGTACAAATACAAGTACAACTGCGAATACAACTACAACTACAAGAAATACAACTACAACTGCAACAAGTATAAATACAACTACAACAAGTACAACTACAACTACAACAAGTAAAAGTGCAACTACAACTGCAAGAAGTACAAGTACAACTACAACTACAACAAGTACAACTACAACTACAACAAGTACAACTACAACTACAACTAAAAATACAACAAGTAAAACTACAACTACAACAAGTAAAACTATAACTACAACTACATCTACAACAAGTACATTTAAAACTGCAACTCCAAAAACTACAAGTACAAAAAAACTACAACTAGAACAAGTACAACTATAACTACAACAAGTACAACTACAACTACAACTACAACAAGTACAGCTATAACTTCAACAAGTACAAGTACAACTACAACTATAAGCAGGACAACTACAACTACAACAAGTACAACTACAATTACAACAAGTACATCTAGAACTATAACAAGGACAAGTACAACTACAGCTAGTACAAGTTGAACTACAACTGCAACTGGAACAAGTACAATTACAACTACAAGAAGTACAAGTACAAATAGAAGTACAACTGCGAATACAACTACAACTACAAGAAATACAACTACAACTACAACAAGTACAACTACAACTAAAACTGCAACAACTACAAGAACAACTACAAAAACAAGAATTAGAACTACAACTTGAAGAAGTACAACTACAAGTAAAACAAGTATAACTACAACTGGAACAAGTACAACTACAAAAACAACAAGTACAAGTGCAAGTACAACTACAACTACAACAAGTACAACTACAACTACAACAAGTACAGCAACAACTACAACTAGTACATGTACAACTACAACTACAACGGTTACAATTACAACTACAACAAGTACAACAACAACTACAACAAGTACAAGTATAACTACAACTATAAAAAGTACAATTACCACAACAACTTCAACAAGTACAACTACAACTACATTAAGTACAACTACAACTACAACGAGTATAACTACAACTACATTAAGTACAAATACAAAAACAAGTACAACTACAACTACAACTACAACAAGTAAAAGTACAACTAAAACTACAAAAAGTACAACTACAACAACATTAAGTACTACAACAATTACAACAAGTATAACAACAACTACAACAAGTACAACTAAAACTAGAACTACAACAAGTACAATAACAACTACAACTACAACAAGTAAAACTACAACTACAACTACAACTACAACAAGTACAAGTACAACTACAACTACAACAAGTACAAGTACTAGTACAAGAAGTAGAACTACAACTACAACAAGTACAAGTACAATTACAATAAGTACAAGTACAAGTATAACTACAACAAGTCCAACTACAACCACAACTACAACACGTACAACTACAAGTACAACTACAAGAAGTACAGAACAAGTACAACTACAACTACACCAATTTCAAAAACAACTACAACTACAACAAGTACAACTGCAACTACAATAGTACAATTACAACTACAACTACAACAAGTACAACTACAACTACAACTACAACACGTGAAACTATAATTACACTAAGGACAAGTACAACTACAACTACAACAAGTTCTAATACATTTCAAACTACAACAAGTACAACTACAACTACAACAAAGTAAACTACAACTACAACTACAACAAGTACAAGTACAACTACAAGAAGGACAACTTCAAATACAAGTACAGCTACAATTACAAGAAGTACAACTAGAACTATAACAAGTACAAGTACAACTACAGCTACAACAAGTTCATTTATAATTACAACTGCAACAAGTACAACTACAACTACAACAGGAACAAATACAATTACATCTAAAAAGTAGTACAAGTACAACTACAACTGTAGGAAGTACAACTGGAAATACAACTACAACTACAAGAAGTACAACTACAATTACAACAAGCACAACTATAACTACAACTACAACAACTAAAAGAACAACTACAATTACAAGAAGTACAACTACAACTTGAAGAAGTACAAAAACAAGTACAACAAGTACATCTCCAACTAGAACTACAACAAGTACAACTACAACTAAAACAAGTACAACTACAACTAACACAAGTACATATAGAACTACAAAAAGAACAAGTACAACTAAAAGTACAACAAGTACAACTACAAGTACAACTGCAACAAGAACAATTTTAACTACAACAAGTTCAAGTACAACTACAACTAAAAGAAGTACAAGTACAAGTACAACTTTAACTACAACAAGTACAACTACAACTACAACAAGTACAACTACAACAACAACTATAACACGTACAACTATAACTACAACAAGTACAATTACAACTACAACTACAAGAAGTACAAGTACAACTACAACGAATACAACTGCAGCTACAACTACAACAAGTAAAAGTACAATTACAACTACAAGAAGGACAACTACAACTACAACAATTACAACTACAATTACAACAACTAAAACTAGAACTATAACAAGTACAAGTTCAACTACAGCTACAACAAGTTCTACTACAACTACAACTGCAAAAAGTACAATTACAACTACAACAAGTAAAAGTACAAGTACAACCACAACTACCACAAGTACAACTACAACTACAACTACAACAAGTACAACTACAACTACAACTACAACCACAACAATTACAACTACAACTACAAGAAGTACAACTACAACTACAACAAATACATCTATAAAAATACAACTACAACTACATCAAGTACAACTACAACTACGAAAAAAACATCTACAACTACAACAAGTACAACTACAATTACAACAAGTACAACTAGAACTAAAACAAGTACAAGTACAACTACAGCTATAACAAGTTCTAGTACAACTACTACTACAACAAGTACAACTAAAACTACAACAAGTACAAGCTTAACTACAAGGACAACAAATCTAACTCTAACTACAACAAGTGCAAGTATCCCTACAATCACAATAAGTTAAAGTACAAGTACAAATACAACTACAACAAGTACAACTAAAACTTCGAGAAATGCAAATACAACTACAACTACAACAATTACAACTACAACTACAACTAGAACAAGTGCAACTACAAGTACAACAGTACAACTACAACTACAACACGTACAACTACAATTACAACTACAAGTACAACAAGTACAACTAGAAGTTTAACAAGTACAAGTACAACTATAGCTAGAACAAGTTCAACTATAACTACAACTGCAACAAGTACAATTAAAACTACAAGAAGTACAACTACAACTACAACAAGTACAACTACAAATACATTAAGTACAACTACAACTACAACAAGTACAAGTACAACAACAACTAAAACTACAACAAGTACAAGTAAAAATACAACTTCAACAGTACAACTACAACTATATTAAGTACAACTAAAACTACAACAAGTACAAGTACAGCTACAACTACAACAAGTACAAGTACAACTACAACTTCAACAAGTACAAGTACAACTACAAGTACAAAGAGTACAACTCCAATTACAACAAGTACAAGTACAACTACAAGAAGTACAAGTACAAGTACAACTACAAGTAAAACGACAACTACAAAAAGTTCAAGTAAAACTACAACTACAACAATTACAATTACAACTACAACAAGTGCAACTACAACTACAACAAGTACAAGAACAACTACAACTACAAGAAGTACAAGTACAAGTACAACTTCAACTACAACAAGTACAACTACAACAAGAACAACTATAACTACATCAAGTACAAAAACAACTACAACTACAAGAAAGACAACTACAACTACAACAAGTACAACTACAACTACAACAAGTACAAGAACAATTACAAGTACAAGTCTAACTCCAACTACAACAAGTTCAAGTAGAACTACAACTAAAACAATAACAAGTACAAGGACAACTTCAACTACAACAAGTACATTTACAACTACAACTAAAACTATAACACGTACAACTAAAACTACAACAAATGCAACTGCAACTACAACTACAACAAGTACAAGTACAACTACAAGTACAAGAAGGATAACTTCAACTACAACAAGTACAACTACAATTACAACTACAACAAGTACAAGTACAACTACAACTACAAGAAGTACAAGTACAAGTACAACTATGACTACAATAAGTACAACGACACCTAGAACAAGTACAACTACAACTAGAATAAGTACAACTACAATAAGTACAAGTACAAGTACAACTAAAACTACAACAAGAACAACTACAACTACAACTAGAACAAGTACAACTACAACTACGACAAGTACAAGAACAACTACAACTACAACAAGGACAACTAAAACTACAAAAATTACAACTACAAATACAACAATTACAATTACAACTACAACAAGTGCAACTACAACTACAACAAGTAAAAGGACAACTACAACTATAAAAAGTACAACTACCACAACAACTACAACATGTACAACTTGAACTTCATTAAGTACAACTACAACTACAACAAGTACAACTTCAACTGCATTAAGTACAACTACAACTACCACAAGTACAACAACAACTACAACTAGAACAAGTACAACTACAACAAGTACAAGTACAAGTACAACTACAACAAGGACAACTACGACTAGAACTACAAAAAGTACAAATACAAGAACAACTGCAACAAGTACTTTTACAACTACAACTACAACAAGTACAACTACAACTACAAGAATTACAAAAACAACTACAACTACAACAATACAACTACAACTACAACAACTATAAGTACAACTACAAGTACAACAAGTACAACTACAACTAGAATAAGTACAATTACAACTAAATCTACAACAAGTTCATGTACAACAACAGATACA
>JAWDGP010004153.1:332500-337718 GCA_033675545.1 Elysia crispata | reverse complement strand
GAATTTGTTACATAATACGATCATTAGTAAAAATACATCTGTATTTGGTGATAACACATAGCCATATCATCGGATGTTTCCACTGCCCATGACACTGGTCCGAAGGGATATTCGATCACATTCTGAACGCCTGAGAGAGTCCAATTAGTTAAAAAAATGTTTCTTTGTGCTGTCCATTTCACTATTTGTTTCTTAAATTTTTTTTTTTAAATCGCTGTTTTTCTAAATGACGCTAATAACTTCTTGTTGGCCTTTTTATGCTTGCGTAGAATGGTGACTTCTTTTCAATATGTCTTTCTCTGATAAATTATTGTATCACTGGATACCATGTTGTTGTCATGACAAAAGATCTGTTTCAATATCACCAGGTGCTTGTAATCCAGATGACAAATGGATCAAGATTACCTTGAATGACTGAATTATTTTCTGTTCACCATTTTCTGATTTTTTTTTTTTAATTTGAGATGCTTTATTTTCGTTGTGATGATCAGCATAAGAGTCTAATATTGGTTCGTGCTGTAGAAGTAGAAGCAACGCACTTAACTCTTCTGTGCCCTGTACTGCACCAATTTTGGTAGGCAGCTTGATTCTGACTGAAACCAATCATGCTTCCTTTACTTTTGGCATGCTTGGTGATGATTTGTTCTATTG
This sequence comes from Elysia crispata, assembly GCA_033675545.1. NCBI lineage: Eukaryota > Metazoa > Mollusca > Gastropoda > Plakobranchidae > Elysia > Elysia crispata. The sequence goes on along the minus strand of JAWDGP010004153.1, from coordinate 337,067 downwards.
TCATATCAACGTCTTTTGAAGCAGGCACAGCTGAGCGACATACACTGAAGCTGTTATCCTACAAAAATTCTTGCACGCCAAGAAGATTTGTTTCTAAGTTCAGCAGAAGCAGAATGTATGCCGTAAGGTGGCGAACATAGTTTTAGTGGTCCACATTGAAGATAAAAAGGCAATTATATGGAGATCCTCGTCATTTGTTTTGGCTGCTTTTAGGCAGAGCAGAATGTTCCATAAAAAGTCACAGAACTGTTTGCAGTTTTACCCAGTTTTCCCTGGCGGACACCTTGAACTTTAGCTTGCGCTTTTACACCAGTAGGCCTGTTTGAAGATATGCTTTGATTTTCACAGAGAATGTTCCTGGTTTTTTTTTTTCATTTTCTAGGAATGTGCGCGCATCAACCGACTGCAAAAAAGAAGAAAACGAAACACGTTGCAATGCGTGAAGGAGTTTTGATAATCTTTATGTATTCAAATTAAGCGTATACCCCAAGAATAAGCTTAATTATGCAATGAGGTTCAGTGTTCGAAAATTCTAGTGACAAGAGTCTATTTTCATGCAGGACCTGAATATGTTCATAGTCTGAAAAAAATTCTTTTATCATCAAAGTGCAAAGTTTTGAGCTTCTACCTCTCCGATCTAATTTCGCCGCGGTCTGATAATCTTAGAGACAAAAAGAAGCTTGGGTATCATACTCAATGTCTTCAAATGTTCGACCGAAAATCATGGCAAAGACAGACCAGAGTTTTTTTAACCTCTTATATGCGAAGGAACTTATCGATATCCTTCCAAAATCATCAGCTTACGATCGCCGATAAGTAACATTTACGTTGATCAATACCGGTACGGGGAAATATTTATACAGGCAACGAAGATCGATTTCGAATACAAAAGAAGGTCTACCACTCGGCAAAGAAGAGATAGCTATCAAGTTCGGCATATTAACTGGTCTAAAAATAAGGAGAAAAGGTTCTTTACACGATAAGTCGAATAAAACAGCTTTCTCTTTTGTCAAATGTTCAATCATTTAATAAAGGCGAAAATATTATTTTTGCATAATGTAACAATTTGTGTCTACTTTTATTTTTCATATTAGTCTTTTAAACATTTATGTTTTTGCGAATAATTAATAATGACGGTTGATAGGGCGATTGGATATATAACTTCCCATTGGTTTTTACAATCGCGCTGCCTCTTTTTATGTTTTCGATTTTGATTTCCATTCATCATTTGAACGGGAAAAATTAATATCCACAAATAAAATGTGCATTGCAATTTTATGTAATGGTTTGGAAAGGACTGCCGTATTTTAAAGTTATCCAAATCACCTGGTTACTTTTTGTCTTGTTTCCTAGAAAAGATTCAACATAGGAAAATTGTCCAGAAAATTTGCGGTGAAGTTGCATCGTAAGCCTTGTCAAATCATGTGATATGCATTATTTCTTACTCCTCTGTGGTTATGTCTTCCTAATCATAAAAAGGTTCACCTTTAAAGTGCATTCGTTTTATGTACTGAAATCTTAATATAGCTAGATCCAAACAAGGGAATAAAGCTAGCCTACTTACCTTCTTCAGAAAACTGTGTTGGAAACCAGGTGAATCTGGAATAAACGAGAAAATACTGATTATTGTTATTGGTTGTGCCATATAATATGTTTATAACTTTGATACGGTACCAAGTATGTGAACTATTAAAGAAATTGCACCATTAAACCTTCTCGTAATTATTGTTTTCTTTACACGACGAATTTATAATCATGATCCTACATGAAACTTTCTTGACCCTATTAACCGCTTTAAAGTAATTAAGAGAAAAGTCACGTGAACAACATAAAACACTGTATCAAAAGGAGGATGCGATACTCATCTCAACTACATCTAAGATTTATAATCGTTTAAAGAGACTTGAATCGAAAAAACATGTAAGTTTTATTGATTTTCACACTATAACTTTCAAACATGAAAGCAGCAAACAAAGTGCACTCTTATCACAGCACGAAACCCAAGACACAAGAATGGCGTGACAGGAAAAAAAAACACGGTAAAATGATGCTGGTGAGAAGGTGAATCAGACAATGATACTATACTCAAAGTAAAAATCCGGTTTTAATTTGATTACAAATGTTTTTAATTTATCAATGGAAACAGCAGGTGTTGTAATGCCGCTAAAAATTGAACTATGACTGAGAAACAAAAGACCTCTACCTTAAGCATAAGACAGTGAAGTGATTTTCAGTCAATAAATTTTAAGTTGACACTATAGCCTGTCCTTCACTTTATACAATCCATGTTCTGTTTCATTTACAAGTTTCTCTACCAACATATGTGGAAAGCCTCTCTAAGTAAGTTTGACATTTTGTCACGTTTTTACTTTGATAGACGAAAAGTAAGGCCGTTTAAATGAGAGATTAAAACATTTCCCTCTTTGTTGGATTCAAAGATAACTCTTTGGTTTTGTTAATCTGAAATAGAATATAGACATCAACTTCTATCGTTTCCAAGTTGATTTTTACCACATTAAAATAGTCGGCAAGTCTTCCACACAAGTCTCCATACTTTAAAGCAGATATTCAGATATCAACCTCAAGGTCATTGAAAGAACAGACTAAAAAGTTTTCAACCTTTTTTTATGTCGACGGAACTAAAAAAGCAGTACTTTTAATGATATATCTTTCACCAAGGTTAATGTACTGCGTTGCCCAATGATAAGAAAAGACGTTCGTTTTAAAAACCGCAAAATGAAGTAACTTTTTAACGCATTCGAAACGAAGAATGTGTCTTTAAAGACATAAAGGGTTCAAAGACACTAAGCAAATTCATTGGGTTTAGTAGGGAAGAGAGAAAAACTGGCTTACGATCAATCCTGAAAACTCAGTAGTAATTTAATTTAATGTGTTTATGTACAATCTTCTTCAGTTTTAAAATCCCCAATACTGATGCAAATTTATTTTTCGTGGATGAAAATTGAATCAGCCGCAGAGCTTTTCTAAATAAAATTAATTTATCAACTATGGATAAACTCCTTTGTTCTTGTATACACTGGTCAAAATGAAATATATACCTTTTTATGAATGAGGACCCCATGTTAAATAAAACTAAACAAACCAACAACAAACGTCCCATTCCTGGCAACAAAACCCAAAAAACCGCAGAATCTAACTGCTCTCGTACTTTCAAGGAGGATTCATGGTGTCTTGAATGGCAAACTAAATTTGACTGGGATCGGCAAGCTTTACCAACATCTCTCAAAGACACCGTGATAATATAAAGCAGTAATTACAGGAAACCAAAACTGTGTACATTCTAAAACATAACATGTACATGTGAGGATTTTCTTTTTGGTGATAAATTTTTTCGGTACAATTCGGTTTTACATACAACTTACCGTACACACCCTGTCAAAAGGAATGGGGAAAGGCTATCCTCTAATGGAAGCACACGACAAGACGTGGGGGGTGACAAAGCAAAGATAGACAAGGAATAAAACGGAGGTTTTCCTAGCGACACCCAGTAGACCCTTCTCGTAACTATAACTATTACCGGCTTATCCATGCTCGAAAGGCCAACAAATTTGCACTTAAAATCTATTTTTTTTTCTCTGAAAGTAAAGCCCATGAGCTCTAATTACACTGACAACCATTAAAGTAATATGAAACGTCAGAACATAGACTGGGACGAATTCTCAGGAAAGAAGAGGTGACAAAAACAAAATAAACACGATATTTTGGTACCTCTCCCTTATTCTCCATCCCCCGCCCTCAAAATAAAGGAACCTAATATTTTTTTTTACCTGTATTTGAACAAAACTTGTCAAAATAATGCTAACGAAATCTACCGCATTCCTACCTGTAATCTTGAGAAACAGTTTCTTGGAATCTTGAACGAATAGCTCTGAAAAAATAAAAAAAGATACCATCGTCAGGAAGTGATATTTGAATAAAGGATAATCTTAAGTCAAAAGTTTATCATGGGTATAAAAAAAAAGACTCTAGATGAAGAAGTTGGGAGTGATATTGCGGAAATAAATGAATGTTCTCTCAATGTTTCTTGGAACTTGAACGAATAGCTCTGAAAAAAAAAAAAAAAGATACCATCGTTAGGAAGTGGTATTTTGAATAAAGGATAATCTTAAGTCAGAAGCTCATCATGTCTAACTTTCGGGTATAAAAAAGAAAATACTCTAGGTGAAGAAATTGGGCGTGATATTACGGAAATAAAATGAATGTTCTCTAAATGTAGACCGTAATTTGCTTCAAAATGCAGATCACCGGAAATCATTCGCCTGATGACAAGAAACTTGATGTATATCAAATGTGAAAGTTAGTAATCTAGACTCTTTATTGCAACGGATTCACATCGGCATCACATTATCATAGTCTCATGGAGAGATAAACTAAAACAACAAAACAAAAATAATTCATGAGCATGAGGACTACGTCGGTAAAAGCACTCAGGTCTTTTCTTTGTTTAAGATCTGTGCTTCATTAATTTCATTACAGAAAGAATGTTCTCTTTGCGACATACACATTTACCGGTATTGAAGAATTTAAATGGCTCATTGTTTTGTAC